>CM069905.1:123560235-123737319 GCA_036172215.1 Camellia granthamiana
GAGATTGCTCTATTTTGCTCAAAAAAGAACTTAATTTTACGGGAGCACTATTCATCCTGGGAGCACTATTCATTGCCAAAAGTACTATTCACCGTGGCAGTTACTATTCACCCTCTTTGGTGATTATTCAACTTACTGGGCATTTTTCGTCCGTGGTTACTATTCATCACTGAAGGTACTATTTATCGTCGAGGTTACTATTTATCTCCGAAGGTTACTATTCACCGTTGATCACTATTCATCCAGTGGGTTCACATCTTTAACAAAGCGGTAAATTACAACAATTTATATATAAGTAGTAAATTACAACAGTTTATATACAACAGTTAATTACAACAAATATGTAGGTGGTGCAGCCTTCCCTTTAAAACGGTAAAACTGTTATATAAAAAAAATAATAATAATTTACAACAGATATGTGAGTGGTACAGTCTTCCCGTTAAAGTAATAAAAACAGTTATGAAAAGCAGTAAAGGAAGTATTTAAATAAGTTATCTCACATTTTTAAATTAAATGAAAGTTTGCGAAAATTCACCTTTCGGGGAAATGATAATTTTTCTGATTAACAAACTTTCTTTTGATTACCCTCAAGGTTGTGGAATGTGCTCTCAATTCTTAGTCCAAAATTTGAAATTTCAACTTTAATAGTAGGTTCGTATTAGAAAGAAAGGTTTTGTTCGGAAAAATAAAATTCTAATATTTTCTTTTTCCCTCTCTTAAAAGCTTTTTTTTTTCTTCTTTTCTTTTCTTTCTGATTATTTTTTCCTCTCAATTTCTCTCGCACTAATTCTCTTTTTCCCTCTCTGATTCTCTTTCTCAATTCTTTCCTGCTTTTCTGATCTTTTTTCCTCTCAATTCTCTCTTTCTGATTCTTTCCCTCTCAATTCTCCTCTCAATCCTTCCTCCTCTCTGTCTCTCCTTTTATAGAAAATAAAATCAAGAAAATGACAAAATAACAAACGGAGAAAGGAGTTGATTTCAAAATGTACACAGTGATTTTATTGTGCATTGCACAGTAAAATTACTATGCACTTCACAATATAATAATATATAAAAGGTATTATTAGCATAAATATATGTACAAATACCAAAAAATATATATAAAAATACACAAATATGTAAAATTATAAAATAATAAAATATATTTTAGCATGCCAAATATGTAACATAATGTGACCAAAGCGGGTCTGAAACAAAAAAAGACAAAAAAGCAAACGGTGGGAGTGTGGTAAATTTTTGAAAGGGGGAATAGTATCTTTATATAAAATATCTAAAATACATTAATTACATTAATATATGTACAGATATTTAAACTATTATAAAAACACACCAAAACATATAAAATTATAAGATAATAAAAATAAATAGACTAATAAAACATATTTTAACGGGCAAAATATATAACACAATTTGGCAAAAATAGGTCTAAAACAATTTGGCCAAAACAAGTATAGGTTGGGATTGAAGTTTAAATTCCATTTCTTTACTGATAATTTTGTGAGATAATATATTCTTATTTTCATCATTGGGTAATTAAAAGAAAGCGCCCAAGTCTTAGGGCCGGTCAAAATGGGGTGTCCACACTATACAAAGCATAAATGAAATAAACACACTAAAACAGTCATAAAAATAGCAAAAACAATGTTGGAATTAGCATGGAAAAGCCAGAAAAAGTAAGCCAAAACAATGGAGAAATTAAGCTAGTAATCACTTTTGGGACTTCAAAATAACTTTTTTAGTCTCTGAAAAACTCTGAAAAACAGTAGGAAAAAGTTAGAAAATGGATGGGAAACACAAAGACAAAAGCTTGGAAAATAAGGTTTAAGGACGGGTGGTTAACCCCTCTACCTTGGATAGCTTTAAGCCACAAGTTTCAACCCATAAAAACAGTGGAAAAACAGTCCAAAAACATCAAGTAAAGATAGGGAAGAAGTAGTGTAAAGAAGTTAGAAGTTATACCTCTTGAAGAGGAGTAACACTTTGATTCACAAACCAACAATTTCTCACCCTCAAGTACTGAAATTCAAGCTCAAGAACTTCAGCAAGGAGCCTAAAAAATTGGTTTAGGGAGTATAGATAGAGTGTATATAGGTTGCAAGGTAGAGAGAGAGATATTTTCAAGAATTTTGCATTTCACAAATTTTTCTAACCTAAAAATATAAGGTATGGCTCTCTATATACAGAACAATTGGTTGATATCTCAGAAATATCTGTATTGAGCTAGCTAGTGCAGTGCATGCGCATGGGGGGATAGCTGGCAACAAATATCTATTCCACTGAAACACCTAGCTAGCCGGCCAGGTGGGGGACGGCCGACCACTAATTTCTGGCTAGCCGACCACTAGTTGGCCTGCGGGCCTCTAAGTGGTTAGGCTTGGAAAACATTATGTTTTTGTCAAAAAGTGGTGCAAGGTTTTCAGGCTTTTGAGACTCAAAACGAGGCTTCCTGCTGAGGAAATCGAGCATTTGTACAGTGTATAAATTCATCATTCGGTGGTCAATCTGAGGCACCCAAGTCTTATGGGCTGTCAAAAATGAGGTGTCTACACTTATTAGTTGAACCCATCTTTTCAATATGATCTAGTTTCATTGTGCAAAAAATCGAAGGTTATGAATGGTGTGCTTGATGTGGTTGAGACCAAAGCCACATCAAGTAGCATGACGCTCGTGAATGAATTAAGATTGTTTCGAGATTGGTTGGATAGTTTTGGAAGAGAACTTTACTATATATTATACTATATCTAAGAAAACACAACCTGGAAATATATATATTTTTAACAGTAATTGTTATTATTTGTTTTTGATTGGAATATTTGATTTTATTTCTTTCTTTCTTGTTTTTTGTGGTTAATAATCTCGAATATCTATCTTCCTTCCTTGATAAAAGATGAATGGTGGAAGATGTTTGGACACAAAGCTCCAAATTTGCAATTTCAAATTCTTAGCCAAACTAGTTACTCTGGGTGTGAAAGGAATTGGAGGGACTTTGAACGCATACATACAAAAAAGAGAATAGACTAGAACATCAAAGGCTTAATGATCTTATGTACATTCATTGCAACTTGTTATTGAAGAATAGATAAATTAATCTTTCTCGTACATTAATTAATGGATTTTTTTTTTGTTCATTTAATCTTACAATTGAATCAATATATGTGGTATTACAAAACAAGAAATTATGATCCGATTAACATTGAAGATATTGACAAAACTGAGTTTTGGATTGCTAAAGAAGAATAAGAGGAAGAGCCTCTAATGCTTGATTATGATGAGTTTGAAAAAATACTTTATGAAGAATATGAGCCTCCACAACATAAGAGGCAATGTCGTGGTCTACGAGATGGTCAGAAAATAATGATTCATCATTATATAACAAATTTGTTATGTATCATTATCAAAATGATAGCTTAATGATTTTGTTTTAACTATTGTAGATGATGTTGAGGATGACATGGAGGTGGAGCTTAGAGATGATATCGACTTGGGATCTTTTGGTGACGTGAACATTGATGATAGATCAAATGATCCGAGCCCCAGTGGCAATGCGAATGAGAATGATAATAAAGATGATTGGCTAAATTATTGTCCGTAGGATATTTATCAAAAGCAAATAGAAAGGAAACAGTTTGTTTGTGATGTTGTGTTGAAACTTTTTTTTTTTCTTTTTTTTTTTCCATCTTTTTTATTTTAAGAATGATGTGATGTAGTAAACTCTATCCTTTTACATATGTGACTTGGGATTTATATTTTATGTTTGTACTTTGTGACTTATGGGTTATTTTATTTCAACTTGGACTTACTTTTGTCTTTTTGGTATATGTTTTATAAATTTTTAGTAGAAGGCATTCATAATTTTTATTACTATGATTGTTGTTTTTAATAGCTAAATATGATATTTTATTATAGTTTCTATTTTTCTAACTTTTACATTCCATTGTTGTCATTGTAGTTTCTAATTTCTAAGAGAAAAAATAAAAATAAGGTATGTCTTTAAACTTTTCTCTTTAATTTTTTTTATTGTTAGCATTATGGCTTATATTCTATTTATTAACCCTGTAGTTCATGTTATTTGTTATATTGTGAAATTATGATTTATTATATTTAGGATGCTTTTTTTTTGTTTGAAAATATAGGAAAAATCACTGAAACATTTAAGAAATTTTATTTTATTTTATTGAAAATTTAATATATATATATTGTTAATTTATAATTTTTGAAAAATTATTTATGAAGTTATGGTTTGATTTTATTTAACTCGACGATCGAACGGGTGACCCGTCTATCCGATCCCTTCTTCGGTTCGCTCATCAGCCCAATTTTTTTAAACATTGCTTTCAATGGTACAATACATTCAAATGTGTACAAAAATTCGTACGATCTCATAAAAATTGTTCAAAATTCATTCATATATTTTATTATGTAATTTAAATTTAATTTTATATAATAGAACTCACACTTCAAATAAAATTTGCACCACATAATATTTTATGTGGACTTTTTTTTTTTTTTTCATTTTTTCTTTTTTGAGTAAATATTATGAGAACCTAAGTGTGGATGTTAAATTTTGACCTCATAACCAAATAGATCTCTCTGTAGAGATCTAGGGAACTCAGCTGGAGAGCACACTAAAGAATAGATTAAGCCAAACACTTGCACATAAGAGAGTGAGAAATATCGCGGTCGCTCATCCACCCAGAGGCACTCCGATAATCAAGTAAGTAACTTATCTCACAAGATATCGGCACAAAATAACACTAGTTCATAACATAACTTAGACCTACGGGGGTGCCCTTATTATATAATGATCAGTGTCCAACTTCCTTTAGAATTCGTACTTCATGGGACCCTTTCTTTTATAAGGATATCATTTATCCAAGACTCCTCCTATTTGGATTAAGATCAACTTTCTCAATAGTCCAACCTTATCCAAACAGAGAGTCTATTTTCATCCAGGACTCTAGTCCCTCATTCAAATATCTCAGATTCAGATGTGGTTTTACCACACCTCGGCCAATCAGAATCACCCACGTGGCATGTCGGCTAACCACTTAGGCCACGTGGACAACTCAAAATTATGTCCCCACAATTGCCCCCTAGGTTCATTACCATGGCAACCTGAGGTGATGAAACCTATATCGCCTGATCTTCCAACATGTTGGCTAAACAACATGCTAGAGATGCTCTTCTGACTAGGATCATGACTCATCGGCGTCAAAAAAACCAGGACTCAAATGTCCACTCATCAAGAACCAAGAACGAACATGTTCTTTCATCCAATATCAACATCTCAACCGAGATGGCGCTGTTAACTGAGATAATGACTCACTAGTTCAAGAATACCAAGAATCCCAATTGCGCATAAGTTGTCACGCATAATTATCCCAACCATTTCATCCACGTGTCATCGCCTGACTGGTTCGTACTCATCACGTGTCAGGAACATCGCATCAATCCTGCTCTATGCCGCCTAACATCAACATTGGCACGTCTCTTTAAGCGGTTAACTTAGGGTTTTGCCACCCTTTCACCTTTTCAACAAAACTCTTTCCCTCTTTCTCTATCTCTTCACTTCTGCCTTTACCATTTTCTCTCTACTCAAACTTTCTTTCTTTAAAACCTCCATTGTCAAACCTCGAAATTCTCTACAACTACTCTGTTCACCAATCTTTAGCAAGGCATCATCCACACTGCTCTAATAGAAAACACCATCTGACTCCGGCGAACACACTCCCGGTGTCCATTTCCTCATTCTGAACCTGTAAGTCCCTCAATCCTTTCATCAATTTTGATATTTTAATGTTCTTCATATTCTTGAGCATGCCTTAATGTTTTCTATGCCTGTATAAGCCCCTCTCATTTTTCTCATTCTTACGCACTGACATTGGATTACCAAGAATCCACTATCCCCAATTTCTTGTACTTCTTGTACTTGTGTTCATTCATGTCTTGAATGTGTTCTTGCTCTTTTCATCTTCTGAATTTGTGTTATCATTGCCTCTGTTTCAGACTTTGAATCCATTTTCTCTGTTTCTTTTTCTGTTTCCAGATTATTCCATCCAATTCTTTGTTCACCTTTGTAGATTTAGGATTGGGATTTCTTAGAACTGTAGGAAAACTGAAATATTGGCCTCATAAAACCTTTACAAGATCACCAAAACCTTCAATCTAGAATACCTTCGGGCCCAAATCATAAATCCTAGGTCTCTAAACATTTAGCCGAGGTAATGGGAATGTTCAAATGAAGGGTAAATTCCCCTAGCAAATTAGAATACTTCCGCCAAGAATTTAATATTCCTGCCGATGTCCACATTAGGTTAGCTGGTGAAAACGACTCTATCATGCCCAGTGTTCCATCCAGGAGCATAATTCCACCGTCTACAACAATTCCACATCTGAACCAGTGAACCAACCGTCCACCTCGGCTCCATGCCAACACATTTTTCCAGCTCAACACCAATGTCGTCACCGACCTTCAAACGCTCTAGCTAGAAGGATGTGTAGCAAAAAGTGTCGAGGTTTTGACGTGTAACGCCCCAAAAATATAACGATAGCTCATGACGTGTAACCAAATAAGATAGTGCGTTTCCAAAAATGAATATCCTTTCCATTCATATATGATTTGAATTATACAAAAGATAACACATGCATTTACACATTCACAAGCTCTAAACCTAAATTTGTGGCATGTGTTACAACAAGAGATATGTTATGAAAGTAAAACAGATAATAAATGCCCAAAAGGCTTACAATTTTCCAAGACGATGCTTGGTTATAACAAAAGTGGATTTAAATCCAATACAGTTAAAAGCCCTTGGCTTGTACAAAACATTTACAACAATCAAACAAAATGGAACTCTTACTCTAAGTCCTCTCAAGCTATTGCCTCGGCGGAGGCATTTCATTAGCACCTGAAAATGTTTTTCCACATAGGGTGAGCCAAAAACCCAATAGAGATAATCCAACACAATATATGAATCTTAACAAAAATATAAGGTGAATGCATATGCAATACTCGTACCAAAACATTCTATATCTTTTCCAAAACCATGTAATGCCAGGTTGATATCAAAATTCATAAATCACTTCCTTTACAATAGAAAACAGGACAGTGAATCACACTCTGGGAAATCTCAAAACAATTCCTACCTTTCACGGAAATTTCGTCCGCGGAAAACTGTAAACCGGCACCCATATAAACGTAGGCTTTACAAGCACTACTATTGCCATTTCACTAAAATTTTGTCCGTGGGATCGGCAACCGTGTATACACGCGGTTTTTAAGACTTTCACTATGGACACTCAGGCTAACTTATTTCAACGAGCCAATATATACTTCCCAGATTCACCATTTTTTTCTCAAAACGATAAACATTTCCAATGTATAAAAGTGAAATAATACTTGATGTTAATGGATGAGACAATAGTTTCAATTCTCCTAATTCTCATGCAATTTATACAACAATCATAATTATCCTCCACCGATAACCCAAAATAGATATTTCTAAATAGATAAATAATTTTCAATAAAGATAAACTTTTCAAATTTCAAAATGTGAGTGATAATACATATCCAACTCCACCATCCTCATCAATATCAACCCAATTCCACATTGCTAACATCAATTCATTATTTATATAAAATCAACATTTGAGACATTTAGGGCAAAATTAATTTTTCTTCCAAAATCAATTCCAAGTATCGAAATCAACCACTTCATCACAACTCAACTTTATTTTCAACACCACAATCATTTCTAAGAATCCATTTGAAAACCCCTCTTTAGATCTTTAACCCCAAACCTTAGATTTGTTTCAAAAATTTCCAAAATCACAATATTGTTTGGAAATAGCAAATAACTACGTTAAAACTCATAGAAAGTGCGAAGAATCACTACCTCAAGCTTAGAAGATAAGGGAGGAAATGAAGGAAACTCAAAGATGCCAAAAATCAACTTTGTTCTAATTATAACAAAGCCCTCGTCGAGCTCTACCTTTCTAACAAAGGGACACGAGTGAAAAGTTCAATGGATCTAGGTGTATTTGAGTGAAATACATGAGTTTTAGAGAGAGAGTGAGAGAAAATAGGGTTTTGAAATGTTTAGAGAGAAAGAGAGAAGTGAAAAAGTGACTCAAAAAAGTGACTCTACGAATTGATATATGCGCAGACCGCTTAAGCGCAAGAAGTGTCACTTGAGTGACCAGACACAATAAGTTGCACCGCTTGAGCACAAGAAATTTCGTTCGAGTGAAAAATATCAACTCCTAGAAGTTTTACAAACAAAGAAGCACAAGAAGGCTCGCTCGAGTGCAAGAAATACCGCTCGAGCGAAAAATGCCAACTTTCAGTATCTCTGTAGACCTGCAAAAGTATTGGAAGTTCACAAAGACCGCTCGAGTGCAAGAAGTGTTGCTCGAGCGAAGAAGCAAAATTTTGGACAACAACAGTTTGAAAAACAAGCTACCAACCTATTCCAAACACAACTAACACATCCCAATAGCCAAACTCAAAGGGAAATAAGGGGAAACATGACAAGAACAACTTTATAAGGAAATGAAACCCAAATCCAAAACATAGAATGGGTCAAATCCAAAACATAAAATGATCCTACCAACCCACCTCTTATTCTCTCTGCATTCAAACTTGGCATCGGAGTGACCATCGCCGCCACCTCAGAGGAGATAGGTCGTAAACTAGTAATTGTCAAGGACCTTCTTGCTGGATTGCCTAACATCATCACTATTCAATCTATCCCTTCCCCTCAATTAGTTTAAAAACCAAAGAGGGTGAAGAAGGCCAAGGCAAAGGCCAAAGTCATTTCCATTCCTTCTAACGAGGAGAAAGACCCTAAGGACACCGTGCCAATCTCGAAGTTGGTTGAGGCCAAGAAAAGGCCAGCATCAATTGACTTCGCTAACACCCCCTCCTACAAAGAAGCCAAGGTTTGTTGGCCATGAAGGGGAAAGGGATGTCCTTTCCGGGGACGCCTTGCTCCCCAAGATCCGAGTAAGTGACAAAATTTTGAAAGTTAGCTACAGCGCCATCAAAGACATTGAAGTTGGAGCTGCACTGACTACGGGCCTCTTCCTACCCGCCGACATGGACCAAATCAGCGACTATAATCAATACAAAAACTTTTCCATGATGATAAGGCACTCTGTTTTGGTAACTTTCCTAACTTTTTCCTTTTAAATTTAGCCTTCCATACTTCGTAAAATATTACTAATTCGTTTCTTTCCTTGCAGGCAATTTAACATGCCCACTCTTATGCGATCAAGGCCAAGTTGATGAAGAAAGACTTGACTAAGAAGACGCAAGTGGTTACGAACTTCCTCTCTCAAAGGTTGAAGCCAGGATTAAAAATCAGATGGACAAGGTCACCACAGCTAGGGTTGCTGAGCATAAGGCCGAGGTCACTGTCAAAGCCACTGAAGCTATTACACACGTTGTTGAAGAAAGAGTTGCTGAGGCTGAGAGTAATCTAAAGAAGGCTCTCGAAACAAAAGAGGCTGAAATCAAGGTCGTCGATGAAAACGCCTACGAAGAGGGACAGGTCGACGTACGTGAACAATACAAGAAGCAAGTCAACCTGGCCTACAACAAAGGTTACTTCCTTGGCTGGATTGCTACTCTAAACAAGCTATCTGTCCCCAAGGACTCACCACTCAGAGATCTCAGCTAGCTCGACGTGCCCTTTCTTTCTTTTTCTATCTAGTCCGAGGAAGAGGAGGAAAAAGAAGAAGAGGCTAATGTTGAAGAAGACGATGTTACTATTGGGACTAAGTCCCTAACTTTGAACGATCAGGTCCTAGACCTGGTTAGCAAGGATGGAGCTGAAGTCTCTAAAAGCACTGATTCAAAGAAGGCCAATAAGAGCATCGAGGACACATTTAAGGAAATAGATCAAGAGATTGCTGCTAATGCCGAGGCTAAAAAGTGTAATGTTCTGTCTACTGAGGCCGACACACCGCCAACTGCCAAAGTGGAGGAGACTGAGAATACCGTCCCACAACCAGTACTTAGGATTTTTTCCTTTTTTTAGTTGTAATTTTTTCTTGAGCACTTTTTCTTTTCTCTTCTAGGTCGAAATGGCTTTTAATGTCCTAGGACAAGTTCTTTTATGAATGGAAGTTTATTTCTAACTAAGTGTTGGGTGCTTGTTTCTCCATACTGTTTTCATATATCTTGTATGAATTCTTCTAAGTATGACATCTTGACAACACATTATCTCGAGTTAACACATCTTGGATAGAACTACTATCAATCATCTCGAATAACTTTAACTTGTAAAATTTTTCTAAAAATTTTCACAAGTGTCACATTTATTTGATTCATTTATGCTCACTGTCCCCTAATGTGAATCTAAGTGTCACTTTGGTTAACATTAAGGATGCTTCATCTGAATCTTGCCTAAGTCTGACTTAGACATCCATGACCGAGGTCATCGTATTTAGCTCTCCTAAACAAAACACTTAAGACTTAACCTTAGTGCACCGAGAGTATTACCTACATCAACTTTTCATACAAACTAGCCAAGCCGTGGCCAGTTTTGCCTTGTTTCTCATTGAAACATCATTTTAATTTAGTTCAACTCTACTATTATGGCAAGTCTAAGTTAATCATCTTGTTCATGCTAAGAACATCGGCTTAAGACTTTTCTGTCTTATGTCTTATTCATACTCTTTGTTCCCTAATGTGAATCTAAGTGTCACTTAGGTTCATATTAAGGATGCATCATCTGAATCTTGCCTAAGTCTGACTTAAA
This sequence comes from Camellia granthamiana, assembly GCA_036172215.1. Taxonomy (NCBI): domain Eukaryota; kingdom Viridiplantae; phylum Streptophyta; class Magnoliopsida; order Ericales; family Theaceae; genus Camellia; species Camellia granthamiana. The sequence continues at coordinate 123,570,999 of CM069905.1, forward strand.
CATCCATAATCGAGGTCATCATGTTTAGCTCGCCTAAACAAAACACTTAAGACTTAACCTTAGTGCCCCTAGAGTACTATTTACCTCAATTTTTTGACCAAACTAGCCAGATCGTGGCTAGTTTCGCCTTGTTTCTCATTGAAACTTCTCCTTAACTTAGTTCAACTCTGCCATCATGGCAAGTCTAAGTTAATCATTTTGTTTATACTAGGAACATTGGCTTAAGACTTTTTTGTATTATCTAACAGTTATGAATTTCAACAACATTTTGTAAAGAACAAAATGAGACTAGTATTTTATTAATACTTCAACTAAAGATCATCTAGATTACATAGAAAAACTTGAAAAATTAATGATAAAAGAATTTCATATTGCTAGTATTCCATAGTCTTGGTAGTTCCATGCCATCGTTGTCTTCTAGCTAGTATGCACCATTGTCGACAACCTAGATTATTATGTACGGTCCTTCCTAGTTTGGGCCAAGCTTATCCTCCTTGGGATCTTTTTTGTTGCCAAGGACCTTTCTTAAAATGAGGTCCCCAATTTAGAACTCCCTGAGGTTCACCTTCTTGTTGTATGCCCTAGCAAGTCTATGTTGGTATGCCCTTAGCCGAATTGCTGCTCTTTCAAGAGAGTCTCCAATTTTCTTTCTTCTTCCTCGCCTAAGCCCGAGCCGAGGAGGAAGAATCGCCCTTCATCTCCTTTCTATACCAGAACCTTTTTCAAAGGCTTCTGGCTCTTGTTAGTGGGTTTTTTACCGACATCATCCAAGATCTCCTGGTCTTCATCTTCTATCTCTGCCATCTCTGGTTCTCTAACATTGCAAGTGTACTTCATTGCTGCCATAGAGAAATTTTTTGCCTACACTTGGTCTCTTCTTACCTCCTCAATCCTGAACTCAGTTAGGAACCATAGTAGTTGGTATAGAGTTGAGGAAACAGCCCTCATAGCGTGCAACCAAGGTCTTCCCAAGATGATGTTGTATGGGGAAGGGGTGTTTATCACGATGAAATCTGTGGTTATTGTCTTGGTTCCTACTTGAATCTCTAGGATCGTGATTCCCAGTGGCCACGTCGGGGTCCTATTAAATCCGATCATGGGGCTGTCGGATTGCTCCAGATCATCCTTGTGAAGGCTGAGCTCCTTATAACATCTAATATACATGATGTCACAGGAGTTGCCTTGATCGATCAATATACGCCTTACCTAGCAGTCTCTAATCTTCAGTGTCACTACAAGAGTATCGTTGTGTGGATGTTGTACCATATCTAGGTCTTCATCTGTGAATGAGATCATCGGCTCCCAATGTCCCTCTATCCTGGGCTTCTTTTGTTGGAGTTAGTAGACATGCTGCAAATGCCTTACCTTCTTTGTCTCACTTCGGACCTCGCTCACATTGACCTTTGTGTGGATCACGTTGATAACCCGTGGTCCATCTACCTATGGCAGCGGGGGTAATGGTGGTTTTACTGGCGCCTAGGCCAACCTCGCCTGTTTCTCTCTTGTCTTTGCTTTATTTATCAACTCTCGCAGGTATCCCTGCTTGACTAGATCCTCCAGGTGTTGTTTCAAAGCCCGACACCCTTGAGTCATGTGTCTGTTCTCATCGTGGTAAGCACAATTTTTCTCGGGGTTTCTGTCCATGTACTCCCTCGGGGTCTTCTACGGTGCCCTGAATTATGGCTAATTTATGATCCTTTCCAAGACCTTGCAAATAGGGATCTTGAAAACCGTGCTTATGGCCTACATAGCCTTCAATCCTGGTTTCGGCTAGTCGGTAATGGTATTTCCTCGATTGCATTTTGGTGAGCCATTTTCTTCTCCTGCTTCATTGTACCCTTCTTCTTTACTTTCCTATCTTCCTATGCCTTTGCGTACTCCTCGATCCTTGCCATGAGGTCCTCCATGTTCTTTGGGGTGGTATTTGCAAAGGATTGCCGAAGCAGGCAATCATCCTCCAAACCATTCTTGAAAGACACAACTGCAAGTTCATGGTTACAAGTTGGGATCTAGTTGTAAACCTCGTAGTACCTCTTAGCGTAAGCCCAAAGGCCTTCGCCATCACTAATCTTCAAAGCCAATAGGAAATCTAGCCTCAATGGCTGTAATTTGTTTGTAACAAACATCTTGGCCAGGCCGTCCTAGCTCTTTACACATCCCTTCGACAATTTGTGAAACCAATCCAATGCTATCTCCCCAAATGTTGAAGGGAACACCTTGCATAGCAACTGTTTATTCTCACTCCACAGAGACATCACATTCAAATACAAACCAACATGAAAGTTTAGGTCTGACTTACTATCGTAGATCTAGAATCTTGGTATGCTAAATCTCTTTAATGCCTTGAACGTGTCCGACTCTATTGAGAATGGTGTCCTCAATTGGGCGATGGATGTGACCTTGTCGTCTTGCCTTTACCTCTGGAGGTAGTCTCTTAAATCTTCAATCGTCCATCTAGAAACTCGACTATAGATCGATTTTAGCCTCTTCAGTGCGCTGCTACTTGTGTTAGGATGCATCCTTTTGGACTTCTCCACATCTATTACATCGTCAAAGCAGAGGCCCTGCCCATTGACCTGTCGAGGTCCCCTGATCTGGGTTTCCTTAGTCCTCGTGGTTCTCTAGGACTCTTTTCACCATGATTCTATCCGTCCGACATTCTATGATTGCTGATGTGAATTCCTAGGCCTCTTTTCACATTGTGGAACGATTGGCACTGCAATCAATCCTTCTTTCTAGGCGTAGGCATTTGTTGCTGGAGTCGGCATTTCTGGTAAAGACAGCGTTGACTACATCACCTTGCTTTGCATTATGAAGTTCACCACGGTCTATAGGTTTGTCAACTTGTTTTCCAAGTCCTTCAGCTCGTTGTCTCTTTTTAGGCACCTTTCTTTCCATACCTAGAAATCACTTTTGTTGTAATATTCTTCTCAGTTGCCTCTTCTCAGGCCATTATGGCCTCTTGCAGCATTGTTTGCCTTAGGATTTACTTTTTGCACTTCTTCGTCATTGTTTTCTCCGCCAGCATTTAGATCTATGTGCTCCTCTTCTTCACTGTGCATATCGTCCCCGACTTTCACTTCTTGTCTAGTATTGGTCATCTATTCTATACTAAGTTCAAATAAACGGCAACAAATTGTGGGTGTTAATTTTTGACCTCACAACCAAACAAATCTCTCTGTCGAGATCTAGAGAACTTAGTTGGAGAGCACACAGAAGAACAGATTAAGCCGAACACTTGCATACAAGAGAGTGAGAAATACTGCGGTGGCTCGTCCACCTAGGGGCACTCCAACAATCTAGTTAGTAACTTATCTCATAAGATATCAGCACAAAATAATACTAGTTCAAAACATACCTTAGACTTACGGGGGTGTCCCCTTTATATAGTGATCAGTGTCTAACTTCCCCTAAAAGTCTTACTTCATGGGACTTTACAAGGATATCACTTATCCAAGACTCCTTCTATTTGGATTAAGATCAACTCTCTCAAGAGTCCAGCCTTACCTAAGCAGAGAGTCTATCATCATCTAGGACTCTAGTCCCTCATTCGAATATCTTGGATTCAGATGTGGTTTGACCACACCTTGACCAATCAGAATAACCCACGTGGCACTTCAGCTAACCACCTAGGCCACGTGAACAACTCAAAATTATGTCCCTACACTAAGAACTCTGAAACATGTATGATGGGCAGGAGAAAAATATCTAAATCAAACTGTTAGGTCATGTTCGTTTTGTTAATTAGAGTGTAGGATTGGAGTAGTAATGAAGTGGGATCCACGATAACTTGTTTGTTTGTTTCCTTATTGAGTGGGATTGCTACTCCACCTGGAGTATTACTCCTACATCCCAGTTGGATTACTTTTCCCTCCAATGAGCTGGGATTGAAAAATCAATCCCCTAGCTTAGAGATTGGAATACACTTTTGCCCTCAATTGTTGCCTATATATATATATGTGGAGGGGAGAAGGGGGAGCAAGGAAATAGCAGGAAAGACACATTTGTGGCAGCAAGGAAACGACAAGAAATCTTGGCCGACGAGAACATCGGATCAACAATCAACTATGGTAGTACTTGATTTCGTAAAAAAATTATCTTCTCTTCTCTTCTCCATTGAAATACATGTGATGGTTAGGGGTTTTTTCTTACTAGTTGATGTTTTAATGGTTTTTATGTATAGGTTGTGTGTTGATGGAGTGTGTATTGTGATTATGAGTTCAATTTTTGGGATTTTTGAAGGATTTTTTTCATCAATTCTTTTTTGGGTCTTCTTTGTTTTGTTATGTAAATTTCACCCTAACAAAACTTCTAAAAAATTCTTGCCCAATAGATCTTATCATATCATCCATGTAACTAGAACAATATACCCAATAGTCTTGTTTAACTTTCAAAGTTGCCAAATGTTTGAATGATTTGAACACAGACATGTACAGAACATGATCACTTCCCCTTTTTTTTTTTCTTTTTTTTCTTTTTTAAGCCATATCAAAAAGTTAAATATTAAAAGTAAATAAATAAATCTCTATTGTGAATCATATATTTTTGTTAATAATTGTATATGCAAGTTTGGATTTGTTTTCAGTCTTAAAGAACACAAGAGTATAAAAAATTATAAAGCTTTGCCTCAATTTGTTGTTTGTGTTTTTTCAAACACAGCTAAAAGAAAAAAATTTAAATCTCTGCCTCAATTTGTTGTTTTTTCAAACTAAAATAGCGATTATAAATGTCTCTCTGTCTCTCTCTTTCTCCCTTCAAGAGGTACCGATTATGCTTCTACTTGTGATTATTATTATTATTTTTTGTAAACAACAAATGTATATATTTTGTTTGAAAAGTGAGGGGTAAGTTCATCCTTAATTTTGTTATAGAAACTCTCTGTAATGGTTTTTGGAAGATAATATTTGGTGGTTTTGTTTTGAAGACTTTTATTCTTCTTTTTGATATATGTGTAAAGATTTTACTTGATTATGTCAATTTTCCATTATTTGTTATGGGTTGCACCTGGTTCTGTTACATGTCTTCTACATTTGTAAGCTTTTTCTTTATTCTTTTATATTGGTTGGTAATGGAAGATTAATTAGTGCATGCTTATTGCTTGTATGTTATCAAAAACAATGTGGATTTGATATAATTAAATATTTCTTTTACTTTAGTTGAGTTTGATGGGTGAGAGAAGCTGGAGTTTCCATCAGTTTCATGTTGATTTTGCGTTCTCTTTTACATAATCAAAATTCTGAATTTTGTATCTCTTTCACTGTTGTAGAAATACATTAATGATGACAAAATTGATGTATTTGGCAAATTGATGTACATATTGGCCAATTATTGACTTTCTCCAATGTTTTGTGTAATTGATGGGAACCACCTCTGTGTTTATTTTTTAATCATTCAGTTTAAATTGTTATGCATTTTTTGGGCTTACAAATATAGTTCAAAGCTTATTAGAAATTAAAAATTATTCTTTTCACACAATGTATTTAGGCAATTGTGACCACCCCCAAAATGCAAATCATGATTTCAATTAATTAATTATGTGTTAAATTTTAATTGAGAAATGAGCCATGTGATTAATTTTGTACGTATCTATCTGATTCGAAAATATCTGTTGAGATTATTGTCTAGAATTTAAAATTGATGGCCTAAATGACGTCAGAAATCGAAATTGATCACTTTATTGTGATCAGTGTAATTTTTAGAGTCTATTGTGAAATTTAATTAAAAATTAATTCAAATCAAATTAATTAGATTAAATTCAATTAAATGAAGCATAAGTGAATCAGTAATTTATATAAAATTAAATTAAATAGCGGGGATAGGCAATTAGAGCCTAATTCATATTAGTGTGATTAAATTTAGTTCAATTTAATTAGATTATGATGTATATAATGAGAATTGAGTTAATTTAGTAGATTTGACTTATTAATCTGAACTTGGGATTAATTAAGACCTATAGGAATTATTGGTGACCTGAGCGTTTCCTTCACTGATATATCATTCTCTTTATTGAAACCAATTCCAAAAGTCCATTGAAGCCTAAATTTGAACCTTTTCTTTTTTCTTTTTTTATTGAGATTTTAAAGTTTATTTCCTAGGCTTAAGGGTATTATGAAAAGAGTTTGTTAATTAAAATCCTTCCCTTTAAAGGTGAATTTTTTAAAAAGATTTCTCATTCATATCTCAATATCCGTTTGATTTAGCAAAACTAACCGAAATTGGGCAAATGGGTGACTACTGGTCGTCCGCTCAGATAATCTCTCGGACGACCGCCCAAATGTCTAGCCTTGGGCAATTCGCTCTTTGATTTTAGTGTTTAAATAATATTGGAGGGAAAATATAATATAATGCTTGGCTTGGTTAGTGGTTAAGATCGGGTTTTTTGGTCATGGGTTCAATTTCTTTTTAGCAGCATTTTTTATTTTTTATTTTATTTTATTTTATTTTTTTTGTGGATGATGATGTCAACATAATACAATGATTATGGTGGATGGAATATTGTTTGAAAATTGACAATGATTACGGTTGAAGGAATATTGTTTGAAAATTGACAGAATATTCTTTGACTTCTAAAAATTGCAATTTGGCCCAAACATTTCAAAAAGTTATGGTATGGCCCAAATTTTGGGACAATTCAACGAAGGTTGGTCCTAATTAAACGGGCCATTCCAGACATAACGGCGATGTTAGAATTGTGAAATTTTGAATATTTTTTTATTATTGCATTTGTATTTTGTATATAGCATCTTACATATTTATAGTTTTAGTATCTCGTCTGTACATATTTTTTTTATTATTATATTTAGTATCCTACCATGCAGCTACATACTTAAGTGATATATCTCTATGAATGCCAGTGGATAGAGGTTGTATCGTTCAATTTAGAATAATATTGATTTCCATACTTGTAAACTCAATTTCTTAAAGTTGCACATCTTCAAAAAAATTTCGAAATATTTGAAATCAAATTGTTTCAAAACAAATGACACAATCTATATTTGTTTTGTTTCACATAGTAATTTTAAAGATTTATCAAATAAATCAGAATATGAACACATAAAATAAATAAAAATCATGTCATGACTTAGTAGAGGCTGATCTTTTGTTCGGATAAGCGGGGGTGCACAATTAATGACCTTGTTCCTTCGTACCTAAGGTTCCAAGTCAAGCATCCTTAGTTACAATGAACAGTGATCTTGGCATAAGTCACGGGTTTCTTAATCTTCTCAAAATATTAGGTGGTTACTCTAAGATCTAGTAATGTGTTTCATTTCTGGCAAATAATTTGAAATAAAATAAAATTTCTATAAAGTTGTCAAATCTGAACTCTCATCTACATTTCACATTGTACTCATAAGATTAGATCAAAGAGACTAAGAGTCTGAATTATTTAACGTACACGGATACCCTCGGGCAGTGTTACAAGTTAATATTGTATTTTTGTTGTTAAACTCTTTCTCTTATTATGGGAGTGTGAATGAGATTAATTATTACGTTAATGGTGATTTTTAGAGAATTTTAAAAATAATTTTCATAAATTTGGGTAGCATGGTGGTGGGGTGATGGCGATGATAGTACTAACGATGATGATCGTTGTGACCATGGTGATGGTGGTGTGTCAATGGAGCCATGACTGATGGTGGTGACGATAACATTGATAAATTTTTAGTTCGAAAAACTTTTTTCACTTTTTAAAAAGAAAAATATTTTCTATCTAAATAGATTTATTTTTCATTGACTATAAAATATGTTTTCTCTTAATTTTCATTTTTTATTGTACCAAATACCAAAAAAAAATTTAAAAAAATTAAGGGCTTGTTTGGTTTGTGTTTCAGAAACATGTTTCTGAAAAAAAAAGTACGAAAACATGTTTGGTTTGGTTTTTTGGGAAATTTGTTTTGGAAAATTGTTTTGAGAGAGAATTTTGGAAAAAGTGATTGATTTGATGTGTGTGTGAGAGAGGTTTGTTTGGAAAAGTTGTTTGGTTTGTGTGTTTTGGGAAATTTTTTTGGAAAAATTTGTTTGGTAGAGAAAATTTCTGAAACTTGTTTCTGAAAAAAATTTCTGAAATTTTTTTCCCAAACACAAACCAAACGAGCCCTAAATTTTTTGTTTTTTACCCAAATAAACGGTGTGTGAAATTAATTCATTTCCAACTTATTAAAAAAAAAAAGTCAAATACGTCTTGTTTGTAGAATTTTATTTCCTTGAACCTTCTAATATCACTCCCAAACAGAACGTGGTTGATTAATAAGTTGGCTTTTGGAAGTAGGTTAAGTTGATTAATAAGTTGGCTTTTGGAAGTGGGTTAAGTTGATTAATAAGTTGGCTTTTGGAAGTAGGTTAAGTTGATTTTTTGAATTTTTTTTAAAAAACATGTAAAAATAAAAAGATTAATATGATTCAAAAAATTAAAAGTCAAAAAATTGACTTTTAAACTTGTTTCCAAACTAAGCTTTGGGAAGTGTAAAAAAAATTAATTTTTTAATTTATTTAAATTATATTACCTCTCTATTTTTATATTTTTTTATAATAATTTTTTTTTTTATAATTTTTATAATTTTTTATTTTCATTTTTTTTACTTCCTTGAAGTCCTTTACTGGACGTTTCTCTTCATATTGACACATTTCACGGGTCAACTTGGCCTTCTGATGAAAATGCGAAAGAAAGTGAAAATGAGTATATTCTCATGTGGTATTATTCTTTACGTAAATTATAAATATATTCTTTAAGATTTAATTAAAATATAAATTATATTTTATAGTTTAAAAAATAGATAAAATATCAATAAATTTTAAAAAATAATCTTGTAAATTGTTTAATCTTTTTTTTTTTTTTTCCTGATAAATCTAAAGGTCCTATTAAAGTGAAAATTATACATAAATGTAGTTACCTACATGTTTAAATTTAATTTTTAAAGAATAAAAATGGGTTTCTTTAAATGTGAAATTACACATTTAGGCAATTCACGCTATAGAGGTTTTGGATTTTCTTTCCTTTTGGAACAAATCTTATATTACGAATAAAAACGTAACACTCTAAAAAAAAACTCCTTACGCTGTGTTTAGTTAGAAGATTTGAGAAGAAATTTGGAAAGGAAAAATGAAAAAGTATGTGGAATATGAATAAAATATACTTATATTTCATCTAATTTCACACATCTTTTTCTCTTTTTTTTTTCTTTTTTTTTTTTTTCCAAATTCTTTCTCAAATCCTTCAACTAAGCATACTGTTAGCGTACTTTTTCCAAATATAATATTTTAATATAACACACAAAAAAAACTTCTTAGTGTACTTTTTCCAAGCGTAACATTCTAATCATTGTAATTTCAAACTTAATACTCCAATGTAACACACACAAAAATACTAAAAAAACTCCCTAGTGTATTTTTTTCAAACGTAACACTCACAGTTAGAAATTATATATTTATTCAAACCTTACTAAGGAATTTTTATATTCCTCTTGAAATGGTTTAAAGAATCTCGTATCCTTTGAAATGATTAGAAGAATCACACATCATTTTTTTAGAGTGTTACGTTTGGAAAAAGTATACTAAATGATTTTTTTTTGTGTTACATTGAAGTGTAGTTTGGAATGTTATATTGGAGTATTACATTTAAGAAAATACACTAAAGAGTTTTTTTAGGGTGTTATATTGGAGTGTTACAGTTTGAAATTATACATTTACTCAAAACTTACTAAGGAGTTTTTGTATTCCTTTTGAAATGTTTAAAAAATTGCACATTATTTTAGAATGTTTGAAGAATCCCATATTTCAAGTCATTTTTGTATTTCTTTTGAAATGTTATTCAAATAAAAAGATTTTCGTATGAAAATTTATCCAAAATTTGATTTTCATAGATTATGTATCTTACCTTTCTGGCAAAAAATTAAAAAAAAAAAATAATAAATGTAAATCAAATTTCTAAATAATATATTAAATCTACCTTTTCAAAATTAATGGGATTTATTGGTCTATAAGAAAATTTTTAGAACTAAATGAATCACTATTTCTCAAGATGAGATTTATAGGTAAATTTTTCTTAAAAAATTATAAATACTCCTTTGTCAAAAAAAAAAATCCCTAACTACTCTCTTATACAGCAATAGAATTATTCGAATTATTAATTAAAAATTGTTAATTGACTTGATTATTTGTTACAATAGTGCTACATTCAAACAAAATCCTTCCCCCCAAAAACCCCATGAATGACGTAACAATGTTAGCTGAAAAGTTTTGAGAGAAGAGAAGAGTGTATGAGCGTATGTCATTAATTTATCTTGTTTTTGCTACATCATTACATCATTAGGGAAGGTTGTGAGAGATAAATTGTGTGGATGAAATATTTTTTTTTATTTATTACTAAAGGATGTCAATTATTATGAAATTAAAATTTTTTAAAAATAGTATATAATTTTTAAAATCACAAAAAATAATTTATATTTTAGTCAAATATGAGATAGTCCGTTTGTAATTTACACCGTTGAATTCTTGGTTTCACATGTACTTGGTACTACTAATCAATCCCTACAAATTTTTAAAAATAAAATAAAATGTGACCATATGTTTTAGATTTAAATAATTGGCGGTTTATTTTTTATTTTTATTTATTTTTTAAAAAAATATAATTCATGTATGGGATAATGATTCAAAACGTTATGTGTATGTTACATGTAGTTCGATTTTGTAAATAAAAATTATTTTTAACTTCGAAAATTAAAATTATTTGAATTAAATTAAGTTCATGAAAAGGTAAATTGCCTCAATATTTTCATCTTATACTCCTTTCATCCCAAATTAGTTTTTCAATTTTACTATTTCATACATCTGAAAAATTTGTTTATTTTTTTAAATTTATTCTTTTTTCAAGACTTTATCTTTTAATTAATCTTTTCAAAAATACATTATTTATTGACATGATTAAAGGGTACTTATATGAACAAACCATTTAGAAAGAAGAGAGTATTATATTTTAATTTGAGAATTAGTTTTTACCAAAGCAAAATACAAATCTCTAGATATTTTCTTTCTTTGGATCCTTCTTTTTCCCGGAAACCAAACAGCGAATGAAGGAGTGAGTGAGGCTAAAATCTTTAACATCTGTCAAAGCTGATTTGGAGCTGCTAAGCAGTTTTTCTTTTATTTTTTTGCTTCTGTTTGGAGTCCACAAATTCAAACCTTTTCAATTTCAATTAGCTCTGCCTTTTAAAAACTCCAAACAACAATTCTAATATATTTATGAATGTCAACATAAGCTAGTTTTTTTTTTTTTGTTCATTCAAAATGGTTGACTTTCTTAAAACAACAAGATAGTGAGGAAACTAGAAGGTTGACATCCGGGTATGTCTTAGCTCTCAAAAGTCAAACACTACAAAAAAGGGGATATGATAATGGATTTTGAAAATGAATTTGCTTGCACATTTTCACTCTTTAATCAATTAAAGTAGATTGGACCTTCAATGATCTAATTTTTTTAGATTAATATGATTTTTTTCATGAATAATTCATACATTGAGACTTAAAAATTGAACCGAGTAGATCATCAATATGAGATCTGTAATTGACTCTATGGGCCAAATTTATAGTGTGGATATGAGAAAAGTTGATTTTCGTATTTTTCTATTTCACTGTTTTAAAATAAGATGATATTAAATTATGTAAGCATTTAAGAGAAAATTTAAAGAAAAATAGATGTAAAGAAAAAAAAACTAAGAGAGAAAATCCTGAAAGTAAATATATTTTCACCCAAAACAAGCTGAGATCCTTGGATAAATGATAAAGGGGTAATTTTATTTCAGTGTAAATTTAGAAAAATATTTTTAAATTAATAATAAATTTTATAAATATTAAAAAATAAAATTATAAATATTTTCATGCATAAATAATTAAATTTTAAAAAAGAATTTTCCCGTTTGTTTGGGATTACAGAAAGGGGATTGTGATTGATAGTGAGGTGGGACTTCTCATATTTCATGTTTGTTTTGAGAGATGGAGAGGAGACTTCTAATCCCTTGGTATTATAATATACCTTGAAAGGGAGATTGGGATGGAGGAGGTGGAGGTGGTATTAGAATTTTAGTCCGTCGGACCATATTTATTTATTTATTTATTTTTACATGTTGGGCATTTTTTTTTTAAACATTAATGTTTAATTTTTTTGTCTTTTTGTTAAGAAAATTATTGTTTTATTTGTTTTATTTTTTTCTAGAATTTTTTTTTATTTTTTATTTTTTTACATGTTGGGCATTTTTTTTGAATATTAATATTTAATGTTTTTGTATTTTTTTTTATCATTTTATATAAAAATAATTTAACAATCCTTATACCAACAACTATCGTTAAAACAAATATAATTTTACTTAATTTTCTTACTATCAATTCTCTCACTATCAATCTTTTCACTATTAATTATCTTAGTATGAATCCCTTTCATTTTACATGTAAAAATAAATAGGGTACGTTCCTTACCCAGCCTGTAATTTGTATGGTAACACTTGCATCACCATAATCACTAGGGAAAATTGCACTTTAGTACATGTTTTCAAAACAAATTTCAAACCAGTAATAAAATTTACTAACTTTAATAATTAAAAGTGATAAATTTTTTCCTGACTTTATAATTTCTTTTATGGTTTTTCAACTAATTTGTAATTTTCCCTAATCACTATGACGAATGAATGGGCCCCAAGTGTATGGTGGCTAGAGACTATGTCGATCACAATACTTGAAAGTTGGATTAGACTGGAAAAAAAAAAAAAAAAAATCAAAGATTTAATAGTCAATAATGTTCTAGATTTAATTTGAAAGTAATTACAAGTATTCAAAGATTTACCTTAAAATATGCAAATTTATCTAAGTGTTTGGAATTGATTCTAAAGAGATAACTCTAAAATAATAATATTACATACTCATAAAAATTATTTAGAAAAATATTGAGCATGTTTGGTTTTAATTTTTTAGAAATTGGGTTTTTTATTTTTGTGTTTTATTTTTTATTTTTAGTGAATATTTTTAAAATTTTAAGTAATTTTTTTATTAAATTTTTTATATGCACATTACTTAGATGTATCTAAATAGTAAAATACTTATGAAAAAATATTTTAAAAAATTAATAAATATACAAAAATATGGAAAATATATTATTATTTTTTTATATTTTTGGTATGTAGTGATTTTTTTAAAGATTTTTTTCACAAATATTATACTTTTTAAGTATATTTTAGATGTGTCTAAAAATTTAAAAAATTACTTAAAATATTAAAAAAATCACTAAAAACAAAAAAATATGAAAAATAAAAAAAATAAAATTTTTTGAAAAGTATTTTCTGAAAATTAAAACCAAAAAAGTTGAATTTTTTTTAAAAAAAAAATATTTGTAAACTATAATTATTGTTGATGTGATTTACATTATTTACCTATTTTTTTAGATAAAGTTTTAAACAAAAATCGATAATAAGTGGCATTTTTGGGTCTAAAAGGCCATTTATTCCGAAAATATATAGGTCTTTTTTTCTTACAATAAATATCTTGGCCACGTGCATGCATGACCTTTGACTCTATTACGCTGTGTTTGGTTGGGGGATTTGAGAAGGGATTTGAAAATGGAAAAGAAAAAGTTATGTGAAATGTGAATAAAATATACTTACATTTCACCTAATTTCACACACCTTTTCTCTTTCCCTTTCCAAATCACTCTCCAAATCTCCCAACCAAACACACCATTAGAGTCACGACATTTTAAATTATTATTATTATTTTCTTTTAAACAAAAGGGTCACCAATAAATTATTATATAGAATTAGATGAAATGAATAGCAGAATATATTATAAAATTATGATGAATAAATTATACCATGAGATAAATATATAGAATAAATGATTAAATAGAAGAAGTGATTTATTGTGTTTGGTTATGATAATATAAATATGTATATATATTTAATAACTTGATATCTGCTCTTAAGGACTAACTAATATTAGATAAGTCTTATTCTTTTGATACCATTATTTCACGTTATTGTTTAATCTCCAATTTCTTTTCTTAATGAATCTCTTAAGTAGGAGTGGGTAAACATCCACTCGATCCGCTAAAATCGAATAGTCCGGACCAATCTATTACAAAATAGATGATTTTAATGGTTTGAGCAAACAAATACAGATATATTTTTTTCAATCCACCTAAATTCGGAAGGATAGTAAATGGGACACTCAATCCGCCAACATTCTTAAGAAAACAAAATTATGCTTTTGTGCTTTGAGTGTTAAAAAAGTAACGTTTTGTTTAGTAATTATATTAGTTATTTATGAAATAAGAAAGTTATGTCTTATTTTTATTATAAAAAGTGAACAATAAAAATTTGGACACAAAATAGTAAGAAATTATTAGGAAATAATTCGAAAAAAAGGAGCAAATAGTAAAATTTCAAACTGTCAAATCAATTCACATTCACCTGTCAATCCGCATGTCTTGCTCAATTCGCATTCGCTAACTAAGCAGACCAATGCAAATTAAGTTTTCTCAATTTGTGTAAATTCAGACAAATGACAGATGAAAAACCAATCGACCCTTAGGAGTTGTTTGGGATGACCTAAATAAGTGCACTTTTTGTCTTTTTACGAAAAGATGTGCAGAAAAGTAAAGAGATGATGTGATGGAAAAAAGATAAAAAATGTGTACTTATTTTGGGTTGCCAAACTTGGCCTCATACTCTTGAAGCCAGCATAATAGACCCTTTTTTTTTTTTTTTTTTTTTTAACTCCAAAAAATGGGCTGTTTTTGGTAGTATTATTGCACATCCTAGGCTCCGGTACAAATGACTTAGATTTACCTAATTCAAAAGAAGATATCCACCACTAAAATAAAGAAAAAAAAAAAAATACACCAACTCTTAATATAAAACACATAATCACAGTACACCACAATCAATCCATAATGGATCAATTGGTAGACAATTTTTAAAGGTGCGTTAAGCTAATCCATCACCTCTCCGTCTCACATTTACGAGGTAATCAAACGTGGGTTTTAAGGGCCGCCATACCCTGACTTCAAAGATTCCGGCTTGTTTGGTTTGATTTTGAAAAAGAAATTTTGAAGAAAATATTTCAAAATTTTGTTTGATTTAGTAATTTAAAAAAAAAAATTTAAAATTATTTTTTTTCTTACACATCAATCAATCAATCAATCACTTTTTTTTTCTCACATCTCTTATTCTCATTCACTTTTTTTTTTCACACACATCTATTCAACTATAATAAAATATCAAATCATTCCAAACTCCCATATTCCAAAACTATTTCTAAAATATACAATCAAACAATAAAAAAAAAAAAAACAATTCTAAATTCTCTCTCCAATTTTTTTTTAAAAAAATTTATCTCCCAAAACTAAACCAAACACGCCCTTTAGATTTGTTAATTTTATGGTAAAATTAATTTATTATAGAATTAATTAGAATTTATTTCAATGATTTAAATTATTAATTTCATACAATCTGTGTGAGTCAATTTTCGACCACACTGCCAAACAAGTACCCAGTTGGAGAGCACCGGCAGAATAGATTAAACCCGAACGACTTGCAACAGAAAGAAGAGTCTCCGGTGGTGGCTCGTCCACCCGGGGGCACTCCGACTATCAAGTCAGTACTCAATATCTCTCAAAGATAACTAATAGTGCTTAACTCACTAGACAAAGCATAAAAGACATACCTTAGACCCATGGGGGTGCCTCTCTTTTATAGCCAACACAATCCTAGTCCCAATAGGAGCCTAGCCCTAATGGACTTAGGATTACTGATAATCTGGGACTCCCAGTGGGAATAGGATAAATTCTCTAGGAGTCTTATCTTTACCCAAACTGAAATCTTCTCCCAATCTAGGACTCTTGTCCCATATCCGCTTATCTCGGATTCCAGTATCCTCGCAGATAACCTCGGCCTAGCCGAGAAAACCTTGGCCTAGCCGAGAAAACCTCGGCATCATGACTAGGATATGTGGCACCTCGACTGACACGTCGGCGTCACCTTGGCCACGTGTTGGTGCTCAGAAAATATATCTCCACAATTGCCCCTTAGGTTCTATTACATCGGCATTCTGAGGTGATGGAACCTATATCGGTATTTTCCAGTATGTCGGCTTAAAGTATCACAGTTGAGATCATCGTTAAGGCCGACATGTCTCTTTAAAGAACAAGAATTCCAAGAACCCGTTCACGCGAATGAGCTGTCATACATAATCTCGGTTTAACTTTAACTTGTAAACTTTTCTCAAGTTTCAACAAGTGTCAAACAATAATCTCGGTTTAACTTCAACTTGTAAATTGCTACAAATTTCAACAAATGTTAAACATCATCTCGGTTTAACTTCAACTTGTAAATTTTTCTCAAGTTTCAACAAGTGTTAAACATGATCTCGGTTTAACTGCAACTTGTAAACTTTTCTCAAGTTTCAACAAGTGTTAAACATCATCTCGGTTTAACTTCAACTTGTAAATTTTTCTCAAGTTTCAACAAGTGTTAAACATGATCTCGGTTTAACTGCAACTTGTAAACTTTTCTCAAGTTTTAACAAGTGTTAAATATCATCTCAGTTTAACTGCAACTTCTAAACTTTTCTCAAGTTTCAACAAGTGTTAAACATCATCTCGGTTTAACTTCAACTTGTAAACTTTTCTCAAGTTTCAACAAGTGTTAAACACGACATCGGCTTGTGAAATTCCAACTCCCAAGCATCATTCTTCAACCCTTTATTCTATCGCACGTTGCAGGTGGATTTCAAAGCATTTTCATGTTTTTTTTTTACATAGGCTTTAGCTTCCTTTTGCATGTAAGGCTAAAAGAATCCCTACGATATTGCTCTCTGGACAGGGGATCTGCCCCCTGCATGGCTTTCATATACTCCTTTGTGGAAAAAATTCTTTAACTTAGGCCAAGCTCTTCTCTTCTTGGACTTAGTCATCTAAGCCGAGATCTTGTCTTCTGGGATCTGGAATTCGAGATCTTGAATTTGGGATCTGCTCACTTGTGCTAAACTCTTGTCTTCTCGTGTCCAGTGTTATCTCGGTTTTGCTTCGGCGAACCATTTCTCTTCTCTTGTTTGGACGCCTTTGTCCCCGGCGTGTCTTCCTCGGCTCTAGCATATTTTTCTATCATGGCCATCAGCTCATCTATGCTTTTCGGCAATATCTTTGCCAGTGATTTTCGAAGCAGGCAATCATCCTTCAAGTCGTTTTTAAACAACATGACCGCCACCTCTTGGTTGCATCCCAGTATTCGGTTGAATACCTCATAATACCTTTTGGCATAGGCCCTACAGCTTTCATCCTTGCCAATCTTAAGGGCCATTAGGGCATCCACCCTCAATGGTTGTAGTTTGTTTGTCACGAACCTGGCCACAAACATCTCGGCCAGGCCTTCCCAGGTTTTCACAGTTCCTTTCGGCAACTTGTGAAACTAGTCCGATGCAATTTCTCCGAATGATGAGGGAAACACTTTGCAGAGCAACGGCTCGTTCCCAAAGTATAACGCCATCGCGTTCAGGTATAATCCGACGTGAAAGTTGGGGTCTGACTTCTCATCGTATATCTGGAACCTCGACATACTGAATCTCTTCGGGACTTCAACTTTGTCTAATTCTTCCGAGAACGGCGTTCTCGACTTGACCGGGGAGGTTACTTCGGCATCTTGTTGCTTCCTCTGTAGGTGATCTCCCAGATCTTCTTTGGTTCGTTTAGGAGCTCAACTATCTCCGGATTTCAGCCTCTTTGGTGCACTACTTCTAGTGTCATTGTGAGTCCTTTTGGACCTTCCTTCACTAGTCGTGTCGAAACAAAGTTCCTTCCCCTGAACATCCCGATGTTTTTTGGTGCAGGTTTCTTTTGTTCGACGTGTCTTCTGGGATTCTCCATGCCCGATCTCCCACGAAGGCTGATGAGAATGTCCCTTGGTCCCGCCATGCTGAGGGACTGCAGGAACTATTTTCTGCCTCCCTTTCTGGGCACTTTTTTTGGCCGCTGGAATCGGCGTATCTTGTAGCGGGAACGGTGGCTGCATGACGTTGTTCTGCATCATGAAATTGACGACCGTTTGCAATTCTACCAATTTGTCCGCCATTCTCTTTATCTCGTCGTCCCTCCGCAGGCATTTATCTTTCCATACCTGGAGGTTGTCCTCATTATAATACCCGCTCCGGTCTGATTTCTTTAGTACGCCGTCCTCCTGGCCGACGTCCTTTCCTCTTTGATTCTTATCACGAGTCTCTTCGTTGCAGTTGTCTTCTTCGACGTCAAGGTCAATATGTTTCCCACTCTCAGTAGGGGTGTCGTCTCCAACCTTCTCTTTCTGTCCGTCGTTGGCTATCTATTCTCCTTTCTTTCCCATAGACGACGCCAAATTGTGTGGGTCAATTTCCGACTACACTGCCAAACTAGTAACCAGCTGGAGAGCACCGGCAGAATAGATTAAGCCCGAACGACCTGCAACAGAAAGAAGAGTCTTCGGTGGTGGCTCGTCCACCCGGGGGCACTCAGACGATCAAGTCAGTACTCAATATCTCTCAAAGATAACCACTAGTGCTTAACTCACTAGACAAAGCATAAAAGACATACCTTAGACCCATGGGGGTGCCTCTCTTTTATAGCCAACACAATCCTAGTCCCAATAGGAGTCTAGCCCTAATGGACTTACGATTACTGCTAATCTGGGACTCCCAGTGGGATTAGGATAAACTCTCTAAGAGTCTTATCTTTACCCAAACTGAAGTCTTCTCCCAATCTAGGACTCTTGTCCCATATCCACTTATCTCGGATTCCGGTATCCTCGCAGATAACCTCGGCCTAGCCGAGATAACCTCGGCATCATGACCAGGACATGTGGCACCTCGACTGACACGTCGGCGTCATCTTGGCCACGTGTTGGTGCTCAGAAAAATATATCCCCACACAATCAATTAAAAAAATTATTTATACAAAAAAATAAGTTAATCTAACATAAATAATTGTATGATCAAATTACATATATTATAACAAATGTATGGGTTATTCCTAAGAATATACGATAGGAGTTGGGGTTGGTCTTGTGCCACAACACCCACAACATGTTGTGACATTCCCTGAAGGTATAGGTCGAGCATTTTTTTTGATGATATGAACTGTTTATATTGTAAAATTTATCGAGTATATTACCCAAAAAAAAATTTGAGTTAATTGGACATACATAACCCCATGATTAGTCATAATTGTTTTTTAAAAAAATCATTAAAATTATACCAACTGTTTGTTTTTATTTAAGATAAATGTGATCTTATTATGGGGGTTATAGATATCCAATTGATTTGATTTTTCAATGTATGATCTATTAGACATATCTTATAACATAAACGGTTCAGATCATGAAAATAAGTTCGAGACATGCCTTGATGGGCCACACAACACACGTGTTGTGCCATAAGGTACAACACCTATCTAGAGTCAGTATGTTGTATAGATAAAAATAATTTGATAGTATAACAATCGATATTGAATCAATTTTATTTTTTATATAGATAATTTTCTCAATTGATTATATGATTTGATGGTATAAAATTGATGTTAGATTAATTTTATTTTTTATATAGATAAATTTCTCAATTGATTATATGAAAAGAACGGTTTAAATGATTGAAATTGGTCCAAACTAATCTTATAATGGCTCAACTTCATCGTAGAATTGAAATGTTCAACCTTAATATATTCAAACTTTGACTTCAATTCTCTAGTTTGCTCTCCGGGTTGTTATTTTCATGAATTTGTCATTTTGTAATTAAAAGGGCTCATAATTTCGAGTTCAAATCCTCTCCAACTTTTCTTAAGATCGACGGATAAGATTTGACCATGTCACCCATAACAAAACCTACAGCTCAGGTAAACTTAAAAAAAAAAAAAAGAAAAAAAGAAAAAAAAAGAGTTGAATTTCATTCAACGCACAGCACATCTAACACTCTCCCACGTCACGTCCCACCACTCGTCCTCTCTCTCTCTCTTCTAATAAAAAATAAAAAAAATTATTTTAATCTTTTAATTTTATTTTCATAATATATTAAATTTTTGATATAAAAATTTAATTTTATAAAATTAATATCATTGAAAATATACCTTTAAAATGAGATTAATATTAAATATATTTAATAAAAAATTAAAATAAATAAAAAGTAATTACTTTGTTTGAAATTATTATTTTTTAAATATAAAAATTAATTTGATGAAATAAACACACAAAAATCATATATTTTTGAAATTCTCCTCAAAAACAATTTTCATTCCAAAAAAAAAAATAATATGATTTTTTTTTTAAAAAGGAAATAAAAAACACACAAATCGAATCTTTGCATTAAAAAAAAAAACACACCACACACACACACAAACACAAATCCAATCTGTGCATAGGTGCAAATCAAATACAATATGTTTTTTTTTTTTTTTTCATATGATTTTTTTTGGAATGAAAATTGTTTTTGAGAATTTCAAAAATATATGATTTTTGTTTGTTTAGTTCATCAAATTAATTTTTATATTTAAAAAATAATAATTTCAAAAAATAACTAAGCATAGTAATTACTTTTTATTTATTTTAATTTTTTATTAAATATATTTAATATTAGTTTCGTTTTAAAGGTATATTTTCAATGATATTAATTTTATAAAATTAAAATTTTATATTAAATTATATATTTTATGAAAATAAAATTAAAAAGATTAAATATTTTTTTAATTTTTTATTAGAAGAGAGCGAGAGAGAGAGAGAGAGAGAGAGAGAGCAGAGGAGGAGGAGGAGTGGTTGGACATGACGTGGGATAGAGAGTGTCAGATGTGCTGTGTATTTAATGAAATTCAACTTTTTTTTTAGTTAATCTAAGCCGTAGGTTTTGTTATGGATGATGTGGGCCTGAATCCTGTCCGTCGACTGGAGGGAGAGCTAGAGAGGGAGGGACTGGAGAGGACGTGGACTCCATAATTTCACCATAATCTTAAACACCCCTTGCATATTTTGGTTTCATAATTGTGCACTTCTAGAATATATATTAAAAATATTATACATATTTTTATTACACATTCTTGATGTAAATATACAAAATTTTAAAACTTTTTAACATTAGTTTTAAGAAAGCATATTAACAAAAAAAATTATATTTAATTTCATTAAATTTTCTTTAGTAAGCAGGCTATTTTATCATCAAGGAATGTGGTAATATAATGAATTTTATTATGCAACCCAAACACAAACACACCCTCAACTCAAGCCTAGGACATAAGCTTAGCGAAGAAAATATTAAAAGTTATTAGATAATTTTAAAGTGTGATATAATATTATTTAGGGTAAATTACAATATACCCTCTCGAGGTTTAGCAAAATTACAGATACCTTCTGAAGTTGAGAAATTACAGATACCCCCTGAAGGTACTATTTGCATAACAAATTATGGGGCAAATTGTTATGAAAATATAAACCTCAGGGGGGTAATTTGTTATGAAAATATAAACCTCAGGGAGGTATCTGTAATTTTTAAAACCTCAAGGGTATCTATAATTTAGCTAAATCTCGAGGGAGGGTATATATAATTTGCCCTATTATTTATGTGATATTCATAATAAATGAAGAATAGTCAAATTACTAGTTGGTCCTTCCTTATTTCTTGATTATTGATTCTTGTAGAAACTAAATATTTATATTATAAATAAATTTAAAAGTAATATTTAAAATTTAAAAATATTTACTAGTCACATGAAATCATAAAACTAGAAATCATAAATATGCACATTATTAAATTTACTTAGTCCTCGTTTGGCATGTTGGTTTTAGGGACTAAAAAGTTAAAATAGTAATAAACAGACAAAATAAGTTAAAAAATTAATAAGGCAAAATGTTACATCTAAATCATAATAATTTATTTTTTGTCTCAGAAAAATTAAAAATTCAAAAAGTCTAATCCGTACGAAATTTTTTAATTTCAAACTAAAATAATTAAAAAAAAAACTAAAAAATAATACATATCTCAAACGAAGCCTTGAACCCAAAAAAAAAAAAAAAAAAAAAAAAAAAAAAAAAAAAAAAAAACTACAAAACACTGATGTAAAGTTAAGTGATATATTATACATATATACACATTAAACCAGCAGAAGGGCATTGATTGAACTTCTTAGGGAGCAACTGTCGACAAGGTGGTGACATAAGCATGTTTGTAGCATAGTTTTATAATTCTTATTATAATAATAATAAAAGAATGAAACGTGCACTAATAGGAAACTCTACCCACAATGCAAGGAAGGTGTTGAGGAAGGATCTTAAACGAGTAACATGGATATATACCCAAAATTATATATAAACAAGTTTGGAAAGATAGAAATTAGACACAAAATTAAATATAAAATATATATGAATGAATAATGTTTAAAGAAAAAAAAGGAATTACAATAGAAATAAAAAAAAAATTACAAAAATATATGAGGTGCAAGTAATTCTGTGATGAGATTCAAATGAAATATTATGAGATGCACTCCCTCCATGTTTGTGTAAAAAAAATCTGTCCCATGAGAATGTAATTCCACCTTTAAAAAATTGGTGGTGTACTAACAATTTTTTTTTTAAAAAATGTTATCCCTTCATATTTATTATTGTATTATATATTTAATTTTTATAGTCATAACAAAACTGTATGTATATGTTCTATATTATATAAAATGTATACCTCTCTTGATTTTTTTTTTTTTTTTGTGTGTGTTTTCCCATAATACCAATATCTAATAACTTCCGCATCTCATAATGTTTCATCAAATTATTCAAATTGCTAAAAAAATTTCATCATTCACCAAATCATTCCTACATTATCAAATCATTCAAAGATTTAAGTGTAAAATTACAAGCTAATTCGTGTTTGCACCCATTGCTAGTATGTATTTATACTATCATATTAAGCAGATACTAGAGTTAGTGGTAATGTTATAGATTTTTTTATTCTTAAATTACCCTTCCTTTTGTAATTAGGCTTCCAACAACTGCTTTCAAATACACTAGATTTGTAATAGACGAATTGGAACAGTAGTCCCTGTATTTTGATTCCTGTATCATTTTAGTTATTATAATTTTAATTAGCTCAATTTTGACTTTGAATTTATGATTTTGTTTCAATTTGATCTAATTGATAGGTGGTGTTTGGGAAGCAAGTTCCCAAATTTTTTTCTCATTTTTTCCACTAAAAGACAAAAGTTTTGCAAAACCAAAAAAAACACATCCAAACAAAATATCACATCCAACCCCATAATCATTTCACTTTTTCTCTCACAAACATCACATCCAACCACATAAAAACCCAACTATCTTCCCAAACACTAAAAATTTTTTATCTCATAAAAACCTGCATCTAATAAAATCTACATAAAAACTCACTTCCCAAACACCCACTATAACTTCTAACATTTTTTTTTATGAAAAATATGCATATAAGTGGCATGTGTTATATTTTTTAGAGTAAAATTATAAATTTATTAAACTTAGCAAGTTAAATTCAACCAATTTAGTGATTATTTTCCGTCAAAAATACTAACGATATTATCAATTAGATTAAATTGATACAAAATTTAAAATTAAAAGTTAAAATTGATCCAATTAAAAGTGAAGAGACTAAAATGATACAAGAGATAAAATATAGAGACCGATATAATTTACCCATTTATAATTATAAATCTGTAATTTGTAACTATAAATTTAAGGTAGACCCACATAGGTGCGCACATCCTCTAATCTATATATTATATAAGAAAAATGAAATTTTTAGTGAGGAGCCTTATGAGAGTTTCAACATTTTATATTAATTTTATTAATTTTAAACAATTAAAAAAAATCTTCATGGGTTAGGTTTTATTTGATAATCTCACATCAGGAGAAGAAGGAAAAAATGAGTTTTTTTACCCATATAAAGTGAATTTGATACTCTTATCCCATTTAATATTATCCCATTTATTTGATAATATCACATCGGGAGAAGAAGGAAAAAAATGAGTTATTTTACTCCTATAAAGTGAATCTTATACTCCCATTCCATTTAATATTGTAGTATTTTGCATGTTTCAATTCAATATAGTTTAAATTTTAAAAGTTTTAATTAATTAATTTTGACCTAGTCGATTAGGCTAAATCATTTTTAATTTGATTGATTCGTAGGTTTAGTAGCGATTTTAGCGGTTTTATCAAAATATATTGATTAAATTTGTTTGATTCGAAATCAACTAAAGATTGATCTAATTAAAGATTAAAATACTGAGATTGCTTAATTAGAAATAAACTTTTCATTCAAATAATTGTTAACTTTTATTTTATAATTCCACATCTGAAAAAGAAGAAAAAAATGAGTTGTTTCACTTATATAAAATGAATCTTAATAGTGTAATATTGTATATACTTCAATTCAAGACAGTTTAAATTTTAAAATTAAAATAATATTTAAAAGTTTTAATTAATTAATTTTTGTATAAGTTGGTTCGTCATTTGACCTAATCGATTAGGTTGAACCATTTTGAATTTGACCGATTCACCGGTTTAATCACGATTTCTCATACTGATTTTATTAATTTTAAACAATTAAAAAAATTTACATCGATTAACTTGCATTTAACTATATAAAAATAAAACTCTAATTAGTTTATAATTTATTTTATAATCTCACATCGGGAGAAGAAGAAAAAGCAAAGTTTGTTTCACTATCTATCTATTTATATATTATATAAGAGAAATGAGATTTTTGGGGAGAAGCTTTCTAGGAGCTCCAAACCCCCATTCTAAGATCATTGAATTTTCTTAATTTTAAACAATTAAGAAAATTCTCATTGGTTAGCTCATTTACCTTCTATTTTACAATCCTATATCGAGAAAAGAAAGAAAAAATGAATTGTTTCACTTACATAAAGTGAATCATATATTCCCATTTATATAAGTAAAAAGAGATTTTTAGTGAGAAATCTTATGATCAATATCTCAAACTAATTTTTTTGATTTTCTTAATTTTAAACAATTAAAAAAATCCTCATTCTATTTAAATTTTATTTTACAATCACGCATAGAAGTTTTAATTTTAAAAATAATTTTGTATGAGTTTTGAAACTCTCATAATATTTCTCCTTAAAATTATTCTTTTGTATATAGATATTGGTAATCTCAACATCACTTTTATTACTCCTTAATACAAAAATTATGAGATAATTATGATAATTTTAAATTTATATTTAAAACTTATAAATCATGGGATAAATTATTATAATTTTAAATTTATATTGTGTCAATTTTAAATTTAAATTAATAGATTGCTTCATATATTTAGTGACAGTTTAAATTTTAATAAAATAAAATTTAAAAGTTTTAATTAATTAATTTAATTAATTTTTGTGTAAGTTGGTTGGTTTTTTGACCTAACTGATTAAGTTAAACCATTTTTTATTTGAATGATTTGCTGGTTTAAATGTGATTTTATTGGTTTTACATGTTACGATGATTCTTTCTTACTCATTAAATTTTTTAAATTTCTTTAATTATTTTCCTTTCAAAAACCAATATGACAAATTTTTAAAATTCATATATTTTTATTCTAAAATAGTGAAATATTAGAATTATGTTATGTTTTTTAATTATTAATTGTCAATATAACAATTTTAATCTATTTATACTATATGTTACAATAAAGAAATATTTGAAACAAAACCCTTACACTTATATATAAAATTTTATTTATGAGAGATAAAATATTAAAAAATTAGACATAATTAACATATTTTTAATAACAACAATGATTCATCCCCCCTTTTCCCTCCACCCCCTTTGACCCCCTCTCTCTCTCATTGGTTACTTTTTCTTTTTCTTTTTCTTTTTTTTCCTGCTCCTCCAATCACCCCCCGCCACGTGGCAAAGGGGGGTGAGGGGGTGACCCCCAAAAAAGGGTCCCAAGCATTATTCTTTTAATAAATACGTAACACGGCTGATATGCTAGTGTGTGCGTGTATATATATATATATATATGAATAGCAACCAGTCCAAGGTATCAAACTGAACAAAGTAGATAGCATTTTAAAAGCAAAGTCTTTGTTTAGTCTTTGGCCCTAACTCCCCTCTCACGCCACCATGTCCAACTCCACTTTCCTTGCAGCAAACTTCCCTCAATCCAAAATCCCAAATCCTTATCCTCATCCTCATCCTCATCCTCATCTTGATGATCAAACTAGTTACAGTACTACATATGTAATGGCCGGTTATGATCATTATCATCAAGATTTTGCACTATCAAAGTATCTTCCAATACTGGAGCTGGATCAACCTGAGGAACATGCCATGTCTAACTTCACTACCACTGCGTCTCTCTCACAGCACTCTACTGTCTTGCAAGAAAGGAGTAGTGGAAGTTCCTTCAATTCCATCAACAAAGTTCCAAGAAACCCAACTCACATGCAATTGTTAGTGCCCTTGCTATTCATCTTTGTCATAGAAAATAAACTAGTTTTGCTAAAATTCTCACATGATTTGATGAATGTGAGTATTTTGAGACAGAAACACAGATTTGAGAACAGATAATCATTTGCCTTATTGTTGTTGTTGTTCTTCTCTCTCTCTCTATATATGTTTTAATACTAATCTTGTAGTTTGATCATATATATTGTTATTGTGTGTAGAAAATGTAGAAGTGGACTGAAGAGAGTGAAGATGGATGTGGGATGTAGGATCGCATTTCGAACAAAGTCTGATATAGAGATCATGGATGATGGATTTAAGTGGAGAAAATATGGAAAGAAGATGGTTAAAAACAGCCCCAATCCAAGGTAAATATATATATACATTTTAGCTAATTAATTACTCTTCGATGTCTATCATTTTAAGTGCTTCATCTATGTTGATCATGTAAGTGAGAAAACTACATGCAATCAATCAATCTTCAATTGTCAAGCAGATTTGATCAGCCTTTCTACTATTTTAATAGCATCATCATCTATCTATTCAATAATTACTAAAACTTTTGTTATTTCAGTAATGCTACATGCAAAATAAAATAAAATTAATGCATCAATTTAAATTTAATACTTAAAAAAAAAAAAATCTGAATCACATATTAATTTTCCTATACACTTTTCTTTTGCACTAAAAAATTGAATCACTTGATTGACTTGCAACTTTTGTCCCCACTTGAGGCTTTTATTTACCTATAAAATCTTGGTAGGTTCAAATCTATGGATCTATGAGAGGATTCAGGTGTTAGGACCATACCCTGGATAAAAAGTGCTATCATATGGTTGTTATAGTATAAAGATTATTATTTTTTTTTGGCCCACAGAAAAAGGAAACTCTTTGGGGTCATCATTGCTTCCACAAGTTGGGACCCCAAGATAATTAATTGACAGTCAAATTTAATCTAATTCATAAGAAGGGACTTCCACCGGGGCACTGATGGGTGCTAATTACCTTGTCACGATAGGCGTCCCATGCTATTATATGATAGGAGTACAATGGATTCGTAGACACACCTCCGAGTGTTGATCCAAGACCTCTTGCTGGGTGAGGGATTGGCTTACCATCAAGCCACCATCCCCGATGGTTAAATTATAAAGACGATCATCATTATATATATATATATATAAGTCAAATTTGAATTCTCAAGTTCATTTCACAAAAAGCAACCTCATTAATTATTTAAGAATATGGATGAGATAAAAAGAATATTGGAAGGTGTTTGGATTATTCTGTTGGATTAAGCGCTTTTTATGTGGATGTAATTAATTAATATGTATATGAATATTTTAGTGTACTGTTTGAAAGGCATTCCCAACATGTACCCGGGCATGCCTGTAATTATGGTCATGGTAATCGTTGTCAAGTCCTATACTAGTGGAACTCTTCCACCATATTCTAAAATTAACCCATTTTAATTCATCTTATGTATTTTTTTTTATTAAATTAATCATTTTTAATTTATGCTATGTAGTTTTTAAATTAATCCGTTGGAAGGCGGGGCCAGTTTTACAAGTTCAAGAAATGATTAGGTGCTAATTATGAAGTCTTACTTATCTTCGGTAATTGGATATTCAGTCTAATTTTTTATGAGATGGTAGATCCCATATAACGTATTGAACATTTAATCTAATTTTTTGTTAAAAGACTAGTCTGATAGCCAACCTGATTGGAATCTTGATGTACCACTGTGATTCTTTTTGCACCATTCTCTTTATTGATATACTTTTGTATACACTGTATATTTTTCCATCAATAAAACTTCTTTTTGCTGATAAAAAAAAGACTAGTCCGATAACACAGATGTGCTGTCGAAACCTTTGGCTCTCTCATTAAAAAAAAACTAGATTCAATGTCCAACTAATTGAAGCTAACTATATACATAGACTATATTTGTTCAATCCATCTCACCAGGTGATTGCCAAATTGCCTGTATGAGACATGAATGCTCTTGTTCACCATCGCAAGCAAGCTCTAGGTAATGTATTACTATTGGAAGTTTTGCAACTAGGGTTCACCACATTTGCTTATGTTTTGCAGTAGAAGCACTAACAAGTATGCTGCTTATTACATTTCTTCAAAAATGATTGAATTCAAAAATTATATTCATACAAAATTTTTAACAAAAATGATGTAATAGTGACATTTGTGAAAATATAAACTAACCGGATGAGCCTTTTACTGTGCTAAAATCAAGAGTTACTACATTATTTCGTATTAATTTTTTATATAACTCTTCTGTTTGTATATCACTACTCACACTAAATATGGAGACATGTTGATGTGAGTAGTTCGAGACACTTGAATCTTAAAACATGAGTTAATGATTAAGAATGTATTAAAACAGAGAAACAAAAAAAAAAAAAAATTAAGACAGAAGATCTTGTGCTTTTAACTTGTATGTGATGATCAATTAACTTGCACTTTATATTGGGGGGGTGAAAAACAGGAACTACTACAGGTGTTCAACACAAGGGTGCAATGTGAAGAAGAGAGTAGAAAGAGACGGAGAAGACTCAAGCTATGTGATTACTACATATGAAGGGATCCACAACCATGAAAGCCCTTCCATAGTTTATTGCAACCAAATGCCCCTCTCATTTCCTACTACTACTGCATGGACTTTGCAACCTTCACACTACTCTTCAATATGAAGAACATTATATGTCTTTCTACAAATAACATCGCTTTATTTTCTTATTTTTATGATACATCAGACGTCGTAATTTATAAAAGGAAAAAATTATCTATGACAAGATACTCTTGATCTTTAAGAATTCTGTTCAATTAAACTAATCTCAGTTGATTAGCACTATGTATTTTCTTTATCTATAATTGTTATTGTCAATTAATATTTTATTTTTATTTTATAATTATCATTTTTAGGATTTAAGATGAGGAAGACTGATGAAGAGAAATCATTTGGGACATAAAAATATGTAATTGTTCAAAATATTGAGAGACCAAATAAATAGAATAAATATATTTCAAATAAAAGGAGCATCTTCAATCAGTTGAGTTGTCAAAATTAGCAGTTGGGTATTTTTGGCTTTTTCAGATCGACTTATTTTTGTTTTTAATAATTTTTTTTTAAATTAAGTGAAAATATTTTTGCTTTTTAGATCCGGCTCAAATAGATGATACTAAAAATTATATATATATTGAAAAAAGTCCAAAAGAAACAAAAATAAGCCAAGTTTAGTTTTTTAAAAATAAATTTTGACTTGTTTTTAAAAGGTCTGAACTTCCATGCAAGAGTACCAGACAAACTCATCCAATGTCTTGCCAAATAATGTGCTACACCATCAATCCATCATTGAAAGTACTTAATGATTTT
The DNA here is from genome assembly GCA_036172215.1 of Camellia granthamiana. Classification (NCBI taxonomy): domain Eukaryota; kingdom Viridiplantae; phylum Streptophyta; class Magnoliopsida; order Ericales; family Theaceae; genus Camellia; species Camellia granthamiana. The sequence continues at coordinate 123,600,846 of CM069905.1, forward strand.
TTGAGTATAAATATAATTCTTTTATTGTTGTTTGGACTTTTAGATCCTAGCAAAGTCAACATATTCGGATTTGAAAGTCCAAACCAAACAATATTGTTCCATTTTATAAGTCTAAATATGGTGACTTTGTTCTTATTTGGATGTACCTTAAAGAATAATTTAGAAAAAAATAAGGCGTACTGAGAATAACATAAAATCTTAAATAATTAAAGTGTATTGAGAATTGTGAGTACTTAATAATTTTTTTGAGTGTAAATAATTTTAAATTATTTTTTTCTTTTTTTTTTTAAGAATTATTTAGTTGAGACAGGCTGAAGAGTCCCCCCCCCAAAAAAAAAAAACCCTCAAAATTGCACTGTCAAAAAAAGAAAGAAATAAGTTTAAAAAAAAAAAGAAAAAGAAGAAAAAGACCCAACTTCACCTGAAAACTTAAAAGCCTAACAATAACAGAGGAGTGATATCTGGGGTTAGACTCTAAGCAGCCAAGACCCTAGAAGCCACTCTTAGGTGGTACTATATAAAAGAGTAATTCAATCATATAAACCTTAGAAGTCACCCTTAGATAGTGCTATATAACAGAATGATTCAATCTTATAGCGATAAGTCGCGAACTAACACATAGACGAGAATTTGAATCCACACTCCTGACACTTGATACGATTCGTCTAGACTTGAAAAGTTTGTCCTATCAACCCGATGTACTATCGTCCAAATGACTAATCAAAACTTATATCTCAAGACCTTACCAAGTGCCACAACTTCTTGAGTCATCTGAAAATTTCGTTCCTTATAACTAGTTCTTCAGTAGATATATTCAAATCAAATTTCAATGGTAAAAATGAGGTATTATTATTATTATTATTATAGGTAAACGAGGCCTTATTATTGACGTATTGGCAAAAGAGTACAAAAAAATAATACAACGCAAATCCATCAACGAAGAAAAGGCCGCCAAGAAAATACAAAATTTGCATTTTTGTTAAAAAAAAAATACAAATTAAAAAATTATTGTATCAACTACTGTGAATAGTTGATAAAATAATTAACCAAGCAACCCAGCAAGTTTTAAAAAGTGATGATTGGTTGTTTTGGTAAACATGTTTTTCTAATTAAAAAAGTAAAAAATTATTAAAAATAAATTAACTATTCTTTTAATATTTTACACCTATTTCTGTAAAAAAAATAAAAAACTAATTAAAATAGTTAATTTTCAAGAATAGGATAAAAACTAAATATTTGTTTCAAGAATAGGATAAAAACTAATTAAAATAAAAAACTAATATTTGGTTCATTCATTTTAACTTTTTTGCCCAGCAATGAAGTCAACAAAGACAAGTCAAGGGTCATAGCCTAGAAATTCCTTGCAAGTTGCAACTTTAGTAGCTTTACATGTGGAAACCCCACATAATAAATAATTCGGATCTGTTTGGATTAATGCAATATGTGACAACTACTCTTTTTTTGGGTGGGGTACTTCTTGTATACATTGCATGGTTGGTACTCTTCATTTTAAAAAAAGGAAAATGGCTGGTAGCTCGAAGCTACCAGGCTCGAATGGCTCGAGAGGGAGAGGGAGAGGGAGAGGGAGAGAAAGAGAGGGAAGAGAAAGAGGAGGCACCACCGCCACCGCCTCGCCGATCGCCGATCGCCGATCAGAGCTCGTCGCCTCGCCGCCGCCTCGCCTCGTCGCCGTCACCGCCTCGCACAGAAGCTCCGATCGTCACAGCTCCGGCCCCGACTCCTCCTCCAGCCATTTTTATGGCCCCCTCCCCTCTCTCTTCCTCCTCCTCCTCCGCCTCCTCCCTTCTTCTCTTCTTCTCCCTTCTTCTCTTCTTCTCCCTGAACCAAAAACCAGAAAAAACCAGGAAGAAAGAAAGAAAGAAAGAAAAAAAAAAAAAAAAAAAAAAAATTCGACACCAAAACGACGTCGTTTTGGTGTCGAGCCGCGGTTTCGAGCTACGTAGCACGATCGTTAAAAAAAGACATTTTGATACTGTAGCTAGCCATAAGATCCTCTCAATTAAAAGCTTCCATTACATATTTAAGGATAATGAATTATTCATGTCAACAGTTGAACTGACTCTTTTTTTTTTTTTTTTACCTTAATTGAAATACAGATAAATTTACTGAAATTTTAAAAAAATAAAAATTCTAAAACTCAACATGGAGAAACTAACAATCAGGAACATTTTAATGAACGAATTTAACACCACAAGTGAATCCATACTGTGTAAGTAACAATTCCACAATACAGAAAGAAGATTTCATCAAAACTTACAAAATTTGTTAAAATCCCATCGACCTCTGGCAATTCACCAACCATGTTTTCTCGGGAAGTCTCTAGTTCTCTTCCTAAAGCGAGTGAAAACAATAACCACACAAGCCAGGACCCATGGAGGAATTCTCCCACCTGATAAGTATAATTTTTGCATCCATTCTGGATTTTCCTTCATGAAAAATATTATCATGAAGGTTATAAATGTGACCCCTATCAAGATCTTGGTAATGGGTTTAAGTAGAGAGTCCTGAAAATCAAAAAAATGTAAATAGGATGAAATGCACGCAATAAATTAATTACGTAAGTAAGGAAAGCAGAAAGATTGGTAATATATACAAAACTATGTCAAGGAATTTAAAGCAGTTTGAATTTTTTTGGAAATAACTAGACAAAAACACTTGTGGAATAGAAAGCTATAATGAAATGAATTTGGAATCAGGAGATGTTAGATCCTTGATCAACATCATGCAATAGTTTTTCACAGCAATCCCATTGGACCAAATAATTAAAATAAAAAAAGCAATGAATTTATTTTTTTTTTAGAAAACAAATTTTCAAACATTTTAAACATAAAAATCATTCATGCAACTAAAACTTGGTTTACTTGCAAGTTTGATATATTAGCATGCATAAAGGTGTTACATTAAGAAACATAATCCTCTTATACTTCAACATTGTTATAGGATATTTCTGCAATAATATGTAGATTATATCAACTTGTTAGCAAGGGCAAATAAAAGAATAAGAGAAAATGACAAAAACAAAATATAAGATGCAGCAAAATTAAAGGATATGGAACCAAAACTAGAAAGGCAATCAATCCTTTTGATCCCAATGTGTATTCTCTTAACAGAGGAAATTTTTTTATCCCATCATAATGCATCGAATCTTAAGCACAACCAAAAAACAATTAATTCATTGGAATGATAACAAACATGAACTAACTAGGTAGAAGACCACGGCACAAGGAGAAATGCCCTTATTGTCATTGCAGCAAAGTGTGATTACTCTAAATATAAACTACCTGCCCCAAGTGTGTATATACATACTAAATGTAAGTACAGTGTAAGTATCCCTGAAAGGGATGTTCCTAAAGAGCCAGTATATCTTGCAGCTGAGGTCCCTGCAAAAGCCAACCACAATGAAGTTTTCTGACAATGAAGCATTATTAAAATAAAGATGCCTCAAATAGATATATTATATAATCTCATGTAGGTGTACATGTGCCTAGCTGCCATGACATCCCCATATTGGCATCTCCTATGAATATAGTGCCATGTGTTAGCATTGTGAGGTGACACATGGGTCAAAAAGGCATCTCCGCATGCTACCCTATGTGGACGAGCTATATCATCCAAGAATAGTGTACATGTTGCCCTAGCATTGATCTTAAGAAGAAGAGGGATCCCTCAGGCTGCTCTCATGGAGTGGAGCCTCCAAGCTGGGAGACCTTTACAGCATCCCTTGACTTGGCCAAGAATTCCCTGTTCAAGTAGACTACCTCCTCATAATTGACACACTCGATATCTCCTCTGTTTGATCGAACAATTCTCCAACCAAGCATGTCCCCTCTATTTGTTCCTCCAAAGGAAAAGGTGGGCCCATTATCCAGCCAAGCATACTCTCCCTCCATACACATGCAGCCAGCCTAGCTCGCCTAGACAACCCCCATCAAATGGTACCTTGATTGCCTACATTCTTGGTCTCTAGAGGAGTGCCTTGGCCTAGGAACCCCCACTCAAGATCACCAGAGATGCATTGCAAAGAGGCTAGAGTTATGGGTTCGTCAAAGTACCTTTCCATAGTTTGAGAGGTTTTGACCAAGATATGTGATTGCTCAAAGAAAGTATTATACCTACCACTGCAGTGTTGTAGCGTGTTCCCCAAGATTTATGATACCTATGAACTGCATCCCCTTATGCCATAGGCATAGTTGGTAGGTGGAGTAAGGGGTTGAACCACCTGTCCATGGATAAGTTGTCTCCTATAATTCAACCTTCCTATATAAGGAAGCTTTCATGCATACAGAAGAGGGTCTTGTTCTACAAACACTTCCTATTTTCAGCCAGAGCAAGATATCTCCATTCTCTCACTCTCTCTCTCTCTCTCTCTCAGAGGTTTTCTTAGCTTTCACTTCTTCAAGGTCCTATGACATCTCAGTGCCTACTATCTTTCCAAGAGGCTATCCCTCGCTGCCACAACATTGCACCACCATCAACAAAACACAACCTAGAATGAACAGAAAATTTCAAAGGATCCCTTGATGACAACGGCAGTTATCTCAGTTACAGCAAAAAAAACACACACCAATCCAAAAGGAATAGTGAAATTTGACAATCCAAAACAAGATATACATTAGCTTTTTTCTTCAAATTTCTCTCCCAAATTGTCTTCCAGAATTCTAACTATGTGGTAGTAAATTCACCAAAACAGTTGATAGCTGAAAAAACAAAGCCAACCCACAATTTAAATCTAAACAAAATTACCATTCACAATGAATTATAGTTTCCCTTCATTGCAATTTTTTATTTTGATGTTCAAAATTGTTGCAAAATGAGAAATTTTCATTTTCATGCTTCATGAACAATCTCGACTAATACTCAAAATCACCACTTATCTATACAAATCCACAATTACAAATATATCTGTTCTGTGAATGTGTATTATGTACCTTGGGTTCACCATCGATGAAAATTACGGATCCATCGTTGTAGGGCAACACAGATCGGCCATTCCTCGGGTTGAACCGGATCGGAGCTCCGCGACCCGTCTGGGGGTTGAAGGCGAAGACCGATTTGAAGCCGTATTTGTCTAGTATGTCACCGATTTCAAGTTGGTTCTGGTCCCACCCGCCCAGACCCGACTTGAATACGTCGATCGGACCTTTGCCTCGCCGGTAGAGGTGGACCTCCACCTCCGGGACCTTGGTCCGCACCGTCCTCGTCCTGGGAGGCTTTGGTAATAGCGGCGAAGAATCGTCGGAATCAGCGGCGGCAGCGGTGGTGGTGGGAGCATCGCCGCCGCCGTCGGTGGTTGCTTCTTCGATCTCTGCGGCGGCGTAGTTCTCTTTCTCCATGGTGTTCCGCTTCACTTCTGTCCTCTTGTCCTGAGTCAATCATTTATTATGGAGTTATTTACACTAAGGCCCTAAACTGTTGTAAATTATTACTTTGATTTCTTAAATTATAAAAAATTACAAGTAAGTCTCTTAAATTATTAACAAATATCTTTTTGTCCTCTAAATTATAAAAATGTATAAATCATGCCATTAAAAGAATGAGTTAAAATGAAACATACTAATAATTTAAAGATCTATTTATATATTTTTATAATTTATGAGGTCAAAATAATAATTCTTAATAATTTAGAGAGCCTTTGTACATTAAATTGAGAATTTTCACTAATTTAGGAGGTTAAAAGCTTTGCCTCATCATTTTCGAACGCACAAAATCTTGCTATGTCATCATATAAGGGAATGAAGTGTATGGATACCACACGACGCAAATTTTTTTTAGGTTCCACGGGTTAGCTTATTGCGTAATTTTAGAACAATTTTAACAAGAAGGTAAATTGATTATTTTAGGTATTTTTAATAAAAATTTATTTTATGTCCCTAATAGACTCTGTATCATAAAAAATATTAGACAACATAATATTTAGTTTATAAAAATTTGAGAATAAAATTTAAGATCTTAACTTCGAATCACTGTAAAGAACCATTGAAAATATGCCCGGTCAAAATGTATGGAAGTTAATCCAAACATCGGATTATTAAAAAAAAAAAAAAAATTAGAAGAAAGCTACTCCAAAAAAGAAAAGAAACGAAAAAAGATTAAAAGAAAATAATTGGTAGCACAAAAGTAGTTAAGGACACGAGAATATTATTATTAGAAAATATATGAAAGAGAAATTAACGGAAGAAAAAGAAAAACCTATTTTGTTGATCTACAAAAATGTCAGAGATTTCAAAAATTCTATCAAATACCTACATAAGTGTGGAACCTACTCCTACGTGAGTATATTTTGTAAATTTTTTGATAGCATTTTTGGTATCCCTACCATTGTTTTTTAACTAAGAGTTATGTAAGGAATACAGAGATCAACCACAAAATGTGACACATATTTTACAAAACATGAGTCTTATATGTAGGTCTCATATCATGTAAACCTCACCTTTATTGTTTATCTAATAGACAATCGAAGACATTTAATTGTTGGAGATTAGGGACAAAGAGACAATCAGAGACATTTAATTGTTGGAAATTAGAGAGAAAGAGACGGTCAATATAAGCTTCGCTTTAGGACACTTGTTAGCATTTATTTTATTTGGAGTAATTATTAAATTTTTTCAAATTGTTATGTTAATGGTATATCTATCCAATAATAAGAAGTTATGTATTAACAAATTTTCAAAAATATAAATTATTTGAAAAAATCAATAAACACCATATTGGTTGGACACAAATGTGAAGAAAAAATAATTCATAATTTAGAAATCAAAGAGATAGAATATATATATATATATTGTATTTTTCTTTTTAATTGTTTTGAAGCTGACACATGATAACTATTTATGAAATATGTGAGCGTTGATTTTTGACCTCACAACCAAATTAGATTTTCAAGCCGAGATCTAAGAAACTTGGCCATTGTAATGCCTCGAAATAATTAATATTAACCAAACTCATACTAGTGACATAATTGATCAATAATCTCATATCTTCGATTCATTTTATCTTTGATCATTACAAAAGATGATATGCAATATATATTCATAAATCATAAATTCTGAATTTATAACATATGACATGGATACAAGAGTATAAAGGAAATTAAAATCAAATAAAGAAATTTCCTAATGACTTACAACTTTCCAAGATGATACTTGGTTACAATGGTTACAACAAAATGAGTTTTAACTCAATACAAGTAAAACCTGAGGCTTGAATAAAAATATTTACATCAAGAAACAAAAAGAGACGTCTTAAGCTCCAAGTCCTCCCAACCTATGTCCTTGGCGAAGGTATATCATCAGCATCTGAAAGTTGTTTTCCACATAGGGTGAGCCAAAACCCAATAGAAATACTCTAACACGGTATATAAATCTTAGCAAAATTATAAGGTGAATGCACAATGCATGCCATTTTCCAAACATTTCTTGTTTTTCCATCTTAGAATAATGCAATGCCAGATTATATATCAATTCATGAAAATAATTCTTTTATACAGAAAATAGGGCAGTGGATACAATACACTGGGAATCTCTAGGTACGTGTCTGTCAGTAGGCTATACAAGCACTACAAAAAGCCATTTTACTGGTACTAACCGGAAGGATCGACACCTAACTGCGTGGATTTCTAGATTTTTATCAAGGACATACAGGCCAACATAATAATCACAACCAACCCTTTAACCAAATTCACCAAGGTATTCACAACTTTTTTCAAAAACCAATACATTTATAATGTTCAATGTATAATGATGCACAATGCACAATGGATGAGAAATTAGTTTCAATTCAACCTAATTCTCATACAATATCTACAACAAACAAGACTATCCTTCACCAATAGCCCAAAACAAATATTTTTGTTCAATAGATAAATTCCAATCAAAAGATACATTTCCATCAATTACAATGGGAGTGATATTACATATCCAACTCCACCATCATCATCAATATAACCATTATTCCAATTCGACAATATCCAACATCATTTTCTATTTTCCTTTTCACAATTTCAAATATCCAAAAGTAGGGCAAACCCCATTTTCTTTCAAAATCAATTTTGAGAAAAGATTTCCACCGTTTCAACACAACTCATCCATAACCATATTCCTACAACCATTTTCAAGAATCAACTTGGAAAACCCCTATTTTAATTTCAAACCAAACCCTAGGTTTTACCAAAAATTTCTAAATAAATAACCATTTTCAAAGAGTAAATAACTAAGCTAAAAATCATATAAACGAGTCAAAGAAATCCCTACCTCAAAGTAGAAGACACGAAGAAAAGATGGGGAGAACTTGACGGTGTCAAAAACACCAGATGCTTCGATTAAATGAAGCCCTCAGCATGCTCAACGTTTTTCTCCAAAGGAATAGGGTGAGGAAACTCACAGATTGAGAGTATTTGGAGCTAAAGTTCAATAACTAGATAGAAGAGAGAGAGAGAGAGAGAGAGAGAGAGAGAGAGAGAGAGAGAGAGTAGATCTAGGGTTTTGGAATGTTTATAGAGAGAAAGAGATGAAAAAGTAACTAAAAAGGCTAAAAGTCAATTGATATGGTGAATTATTAAATTAGTGGATAGTTGTTTCTTAAATGCATGAATTACGTATAGAATGTGATTAATTATACCAATTACAGTTGTTTATGAGAAAATAAACTTCTCTAATTTAAAGTTAATTAAAGCTTACATATTCGGTCAATTATGTCACAAGAAATATTTAATGTATTAACAACTTAATTCATTGAAAATGATTTAGTTAATTAGTTGAATTATGCAAATTCAATTAGTAATTTTGCAGTTAAAAATACAAGTGAAAAATCTAGTTTTATCAAAAAATCCTTTTGAAAATCTTGATTTGTCTTGCGATAAGTGATTGTCGATTTAGATAATCTAAATTAAAAATTATACGACCATGATCAATGTAGATAAAGTAGAGCAAGAGATAATCATCCATAACAAAAAAGATTTTTTACATTGAAAAATCACAATTGGAATCCACCAACTTGTGATAAAAAACCATGGGCCCTCAGCCAAGCGAACAATCCATTATGAAAGAAAAGAGTACAAGAGATATCTTACAAAGGCCACTTCAGGCTCATGCGTTTGCTCAACCTATGAGTCACTCTTCTTCCCTCATTGGATCTCCGCAACGGATGTCGAATCACTACGACGCCAATGACTTTGGAATCCACCGAAGTCTACAATCTTGAAATCCACTAAGAAGGTTTACAATTGAAAAATTGTTATGTTTTGTTTGATATAGATTGTGTAAATGTGTTTATTACTAAAAAGGAGAATAAACCATGATATTGGGATTTTTTTGGGCTAATTATGTTGTGTTGAGTTAAGTTAGGGTATGGTTTTGATATCCATCGATTTGGTTTTGTGAAATAAAGGGAATGGATTTTGGATAAAGATTGGAGTATTGTAACTTGGAAAATAAGGAAATTGATTTTGGAAAGAAAAAGAAATCATAACTCTTTGTAAGTTAAGAATGAATACGAGAACTATTATATTACGTGTATTAAATACATATGTTTAGAGGTTTTGTTATTGGTTATCGGTGGAGGATGACACTGTTGTGTTGAACAGATTATGTAGCACTCTGGGTTTTCTTCATCGCTCGAGCGATGGATTGGTTGCTCAAGTGGTCTTTCGAGTCTTCCAGGACTTTTGCAGGTCTGTGACTCTGAGAGTTGTTGATGTTCGCTCGAGCACAAGTTTGATTGCTCAAGTAGTCTGCCTTGTGTGGTCTAAAGTTTTGAGGGTTCGCATTCTTAGCTCGAGCGCAAGTTTCATCGCTCGAGCAGTCTGTTCGAAAACAGTAGCTATAAAAGTCACTTTTCGGTCACTTTCCCCTCTATCTCTCTCTCTCTCTCTCTCTCTCTCTCTCTCTTCTCTCTCCTTCCTCTATTGTTGAGCTCCCAAGCTTTTTATACTTGGTTTTCATCTACTTCTACCCATCTTTGACCCATAGTCCTTTAGACCAAAACGTAGAGGGTCGTGAGAGCTTCATTTGAATATGAGCGGATCGTGTTTTTACCACCGTGGATTGTTTGGCTTTCTCCTCATTGCTTCATGAGGTAGGGATTCCTCTGTTCATCTTCAATACCTTGTCTATAGATAGACATGTAGTAGTTTTATTGTATAAAAGCATGTTTATTAGGAGTTTTCGAAAAGCATGTAAAGGGGATCTAGGATTGGAAATGTTTGGGTTGAAATTGTAAAATTGATGGTAGTTTGGGGTAATTGGGGAGTAGTCCAACATGTTTATGTTGAAAGGAAGAGAAAATCCTAATTTAATAATTTAACCTAATGAATTAAAAAGGGGTAAAGTTGAATAATGTTTGTGTTTTGTTAATACTGAGTTGTGTTATTGTGTTAATAGTGTAAAGGGAGAATCAATATTGGTAATGGAATTTATTTGGACTAATCATATTGAGCTGATTTGGGTTATGTCATGAAATCCATGGATGTGGTTTATTGAAATGTGGAGAAGAAAAGGATTTGGGCATGTTAACTTGGAAAATAAAGAGCTAATTTTGAAAAGAGAAAGAAACCATGGCGTATTGTAAATTTATTGTTGTTGTACTTAAGGTCAACTGAGCATGGGATTACCGTATTAGTGTGTTTAAATATTTATGCTTAGAGGTTTTGCCCTTGGTTATCGATGGAGGATGATATTGTGATATTTAATAGATTATGTGTATGTAGTACACTTGGGTTATTTATGTTTGTTGAATTATGTGATGGTTGGAAATGTGCATGCCTTGAGAATAAGGGGTACCATTACCTTCTAGCTAGCGCTTGGAGAATTGGTTGCGCTGAGAATGTGGGGTACCAATACTTTCTAGCTAGCGCCTGGAGAACTTGGCAAATGTGTCATTACTTTCCAACAGGTGTCTGATAAATTGGTAGAAGTACCATTATGTAGACACCCCATTTTTGACCGCCCTTAAGACTTGGACGCCGCTAATTGATTACTTGGTGATGAAAGGTGTGCTATGCAAAGGTTCGATTTCTTCGGCAAAAGGAGCTTCAAACCCCAACCTTACACCCATTTTGGACCAAAACCATTTTGACCAAAAGATTTTAGACCTTAAAATCCTCCCTTTCAAAGTATTTTTGAAAATGATTCTATGATATTCTGAGGCTTGCATTTCGTTAAATGTTGCGCTTTTCGGTAAACTGAGCAAGGACAAAGTGGAAATGAACGAAAGAGAGGTGAACTCTTTGAAAAATCTTCCAAAACATCTTGTTTATAGGTTTGGAGTTGAAGAAAAAAGAAGGAGAGGGAAGATACCAAGTTGGGGAAGAAGATGGGCATGAACGTTAAGAGAGAGTCGAACGACCCTCGCTAAATTAGGCCTATCCATTTGTACACTTGGATTTCAGCTATGATGCCACCACCGTTGGAAATAAGACTTTTGGGGCTTCATTTTACGTTCAAGAATCTCCTAAAGACGAGGCAAGATGAGGGAGATATGGCTGGTTGAAGTTAGGCGTCAATCCGATTGGACTGAAATTGAGAAGTCTTCACTAAAAGAGAGATATCTCTTAGAACAATTGGAATTTTAATATGAGGCCACCACCATTGAAAATATTACTTCCGGCGCTTCAATTTAGACACAAGAATGACCTGAAAAGGAGTCCAGATAAAGGAGATATGCCCATTTGAAGTTGGACTTGCAGAGCAGAATTTGTTGTCGGCCACTGGTAGTGTCTTGTCGGCCACAAATGTGTACGGTCAGCCACGGAAGTGGCCGGTCGGCCACCAATGATGGCTGGTCGGCCACTAAGATGGCCGGTCGGCCAAAAATGTCCAGAAAGCTCAGATTTTGTAGATATTTACCTCCAGCTGTCTTCCAAATGCTTCAGTTGTCTCTAAATCAGATATTTCCGACCCAAGGCTCTCTTTTTGCTATATATGGAGGCCATATCTATCATTTTGAAGAGGTTGGCAAGTTTGGGAGGCTCTCTCTCTAAAATCCCTCTCTCTGTACAAAATTTTGTTAGCAAAATTTCAGTCTCTCTCTCTAGGAGCCTCTCTCTCTTCTGTGCCTTAAGCTTAGAATCCTCTACACTTTTGCAAAGAGACCCTTAATCAAACACTCTCATCTTGGAGCTGAGGTTCTTTGAGGCTTATTTGGAGCTCCTAAGGTTGGTTTGAGCTTAGATTTATACCTGTTTTGCAGCTGTGCTTCAAGGGTAAGAACTTGTCCCTTTTAAGCTTTGTTTTAGCTAAGTGCTTGGCCATCTTTTACATTACTTTGAGGCTGGTTTTGACCTCTAAAAACTCTGATTTTAAGGTTTTAAAATTGAGGTTTGAACCTTGTTTGGTTAGGGGGTGGTTCCCCTCCTTTTGCTCTTTTGCTTGCAAAGCCTTTTGAGCCGCCCATTCAAAGCCTTTTGAAGCATCTTGTTTTGGCCTTTAAACAACTAAATTCTAGGGGAATTTCAGTGGTAGAAAGTTTGTTTTGAGGTTCAAAATGGGAGGGGGTGGCCTCCCCTCCTTGTCTTTCTATGCCATGCCTTGTTAGCATTACAAAGTAGCATCTTTTTATGGCTTATGTTAGCTTAGTTCAAGCTTGTTTTTGGCCATATTTTAACATATTATAACTCTATTTTTGGATGGTTGGAGCACCTCTTGTTTGCTTCTTACACTTGTAGTGCAATCTTGCTTACTAGCCTAATGTGCTTGATGTTTTAGCCTATCGTTCTAGCTTGTGTTAGCTTGACTCCAGCATGTTTTTGGCTTTGATTTAGCATGCTTTAACTCTGTTTCAAGTGGTCTTGGTCACATGTGCTTTGCTTTGTATAGCCATAGTGTAAATGGCCCTACTAGCTTTGTGTTTTAAGGCTCTTAGCATGCTTTATTTGAGTTATTTGCATGATATGGCATCATTTAGCATATGATTTCAGAGCATGTTCCTCTGTCAAGCTCTCACATATATCACTCTTTAAATGCTTTTGAGAGTGGTGCTTTATGCCTTGCTTGTGAGCCAAGTTGTGAGCATGATTTTCTTCCCTTTTAAGCTTCAATCTCAGCATGATTTAGCCTTTGTTTTGGCATGCTTTAAATCTGTTTTGAGTTGATTTGGCCCTTTGAGGCTTGTGTTCTAAGGTTGTAGTATAACCCCTTCCATTAGCTTAATGAGTTAAGCCTTTAAATATGCATTACATGAGTTGTTTGCATGATTTTGAGCCACTTAGCATACTATTTCAGTGCTGAAATATATGTCATTGCACTCCATTGTTTCAATCTTTCATTCACTTTGAAAGTGGTCTTAAGCCCCTTGTTGGCATGAGCATGAAATTGTAACATTCATGCCTAATGGTTTCAATCCTCCCTTGAGGATTTCTACTAACCAACAGCATGATACCCCTTTCATGCTCAAGGCACTTGCGGCTTAGGCCATCTTTCCAATTAGAGGACAATCACATTGGACTTAACCGGTTAAAGGACTAGTTGGTAAGCTAAAATGTGTAAACAAGAAATGGACCAAGTAAAACATGTGCAAGATAAGCATTTGTGTAGCATTTGTGTTGCATTGCATGTGTTTGGATCGGACGTTAATCCAAACACAAGAAATGTGGGACGTTTCATACTCGAAGTGATGAAACATGTCACATTTCTTGGTCGCCAACACCCTTGATCATGCATGATGGGGTGGAGGCTCTTTGTGTATTGTTTGTGCATTCACTAAGCTTGTACAAGCTTGGTTCTTTGGCCATCATGCATGAAAATGCTTGGTTGGTGGTTTAAGAGCCAAGTGCCCTACTCCTTTGAGCTTGAGACATGATAAGGAGGGTGGCAGTACACACATTCCCTTGCAAATACACTGCCATGCCTCTGTTTTGCTCTCTGTTGCAGTAAAAGGAGGAAATTCAGGGAAGTAGTGGCCAACCGGCCACATGTACTAGCCGATCGGCCACCAAAGCCAGCCGACTGGCCAACAGCAGTGGCCAATGGCTACCAATCATGGCCGATCGGTCATCAGTGTATTCTTGAGATCAAACAGAAGCAATCTGGAGGTTGGCACAATTTTCAGAGGTCCAAAGATGTGCAAACAGAGGCATCTAGAGGCAAGGTGGTGGATTTTCGGGAGGACATAACCGAGCATGCATGTCTCCCTCGCCCGCGAGGCTATTTTATTGCTTTGCTAGCTAGTTGTAGTTAATTAATACATGTGATGTAATTAATTAGTTTAATCTGTTTTGTAATTAATTAGCTTATCATAGCTAGTTATTCAATTGTGTTGTAATTAATTAGCTAGTGTAGTTAATTAGTTGGTTTGTAATAAGTAGTTTAGCTTAATTAGCGTAGCTAGTTAGCTTCTTCATTCAGACCCTCCTTCGAGAGGCATAATGTTGTAATAAGCGTGCGTGTGTGTGTGCATGTCTTCCAACCCCACGTCTTTCTTCCTTTTACTTACCACTTACGATGGTTAGTTTATGGTCATTTTTTATTAGCATACCTTATGCTTTGCATGTTTGCATCCATCCATTTGTATTGCATGCACCGGGCTCGGCGCATCATTCAAACTGCATTGTATTTCAAGACACTTATTTGAATACATGTATCAAATTGTCACATTCATATGCCATCTTAGATAGCCGAGCCTATTTAGTTGCATTATTGCATGTGCTGCATTAGGCATCTAAACATAGTTAGGATCATGCATATTTCTAACTACCTTTTGTTTTGGTTCGGAGTACACTGTAAGTGTTACGCTTTAGCATACTTGCATGAGTGTGAGTGTTACCATGATAGCATGCTTTCCATGAGGCTATTTGCTTAAGTGATTAACTGCTTGAATGTCTGTGGGTGGAGGCTTGATTGCTTAAATTGGAACAACTCGATGATTGTGAGTTTTAAAGCCCACTTTGCGAAGTGGCAAAATCATATTTTCTAAGCCCACCCAAGGGTGGCAAATCCGCACTTTAGCCCACTTGCGAGTGGCACTTTCAAACCATTTTTCAAAAAACAAACATGAGTTGTTTTTGTTCCAATTCTTGCGATATTGTCTATACTTGTATGCTGTGCGCATCACATAGTAAGTTAGATTAATAACCGGATAAGAACACATGAGGTTTATAAAACAACATATCATGCTTAGTAAAGGCCGATCCTTTGATCAGGCGAGTAGGGGTGCTCATTTCAGGACCTTTTCCTCTCGTACCCAAGTTCCCAAGCCGAGGCAACTTTGGTGATGACGGGCACGTGGCCTTTGGCACGAGTCAGGGTTTCCTAAATTTTTCAAAAATAAAATATTTAGGTGGCGACTCTGTTATTTGGCAAAGCAGTCCAGTTTTGGCATTATTTGATTTAAAATTTGATTTTCCAAAATGATTTGCCGGATTCGACTCTTTGGTGTTTCTCAGTCTCACATTGTACTTTGTGAGATTAGATTCAGAACCGTGACAGGAGTTCGAACTGTAGTAAGTAGACCAATTCGCGCCCCTCCGAAAGGGGGGCGCGCGAAGAAAGTCGGGTCTACACATTACCTTCCAGCAGGTGTTTAGTAAATTAGCGTGAGTATTGAAAAGGTGTATCCTTGGCTTACCATGCTTGAGGCAGGTAGAGCATTGTTGGGTTTCTCGTTATCATCTCGGTTCTATTTATGTGTACCATGCATAGTGATGATTTTTTTTTTATAGAGGATGTCAATTGTCTTATATGGTTATGTAAGGTGCATTTTATATGTATTGTCTTCGTGTTCATTTGGGATATCGTTATTTGGAAGTTGTAATTTGAATTGGTCATAAGTTTGGAATTAGGAGAAAAGTAATTGGATGTCATGGATTTGTTTTCAAATACCTGTTATTGTCGGCCATGTCTAAAGTAAAATAATAGCAAGAAGAAAGAAAAGAGAATGGTTTAGGTTGTTGGATACAGTGAATGATTTTGAGAAAAGTACCTATGAAAGTATATCTTCAAGTATAAACCAGCACTTATGTATATGGTATGACTTAAACCATTCATGATTATAGCTATCTGTATGTTATTATTTTTTAGAATCATGTTGGGATCCTATTGGACTTTATGTTCATCCCACGCTGTTAATCCTTTTTTTAGGTGAATGTCGAGAAGTGGTTCAAGATCAAGGATCTTCTTTATCTGTTGGCTACAGGGCCTCTTATCTGTTGGCGGAATGTTGTTGTTGTAAAAGGGTTGAACACTTTCTCTTTTATGTAATGATGTAAGCCTGTGAACAATTTATTTATTTATTGCATGTTGCATTCATTATGTATGCGAGTGAGAGGATCTTCATTTAATTATCTTTGTCAATGTATTGAAACTTCTGTTTATTATCTCTGAAATTGTAATATAATGATGGGCTTGATAATGTTATCTGTGTAATAAAATGTGGGGCATTACAAATTATGTGTATATATTACACTTGGGTTATATATGCTTTTTACATGTTGTGATGGTTGGTAATGTATACTGTGTTGCGAATGAGAGATACCATTACCTTCCAGTTAGCACCTGACGACTTAGATGTGCTTAGAATGAGAGGCACCGATACCTTCTAGCTAGCACCTGGAGAACTTGGCAGCAGTACCATTACCTTCCAACTAGTGTTTTCCAGCTTGTGTCTGGTAAATTGGTGTTTTGTTGTGGAAAGGTATATCATTGGCTTATCATGCTTGAGGCAAGTAGAGCATGGGCTGGGGTTTTCAGTGTTGAACAGGTTTATTTGTGTATATTATATGTGGTAGCAATTTGGTTGATAAGGTTGGGTTGTCTCATATGATTATGTAGTAGTCCTTGCACATGCGTTATTTTCTTTTCGTGTTAAAGGTACTGTATGTACATTTGTGTATCGAATGGGTTGTAGAAATGTTTCATTACCCTTTGGCTTAGGGCTTAGAAATGTGGTTCATGTATTAGTAATGGATGTATGTAATGGGTTGGGAGTGTAAGGACTGACAGGTAATTGTGCTTTGTGAACACATTCTCGAAAATGTGTTGTTAATATATATCCTTTATGAAATGAATAATGTAAGAGAAGGAAGAGAAAGCATTATGTATTGTTGAGAAAATTGGTTGATTTTTGGAAAAGGTTTATATATAAGTATACTGTGATTATAAACCGTCACATTATTTATATTGTATGATATGAAGTATTCATGATCATAGCTATCTGTATGTTGTTATTGTTTAGGATCATGTTGGGATCCCTATTGGGCTCTATGCTCATCCCATGTTGTTAGTCATTTTTTCAAGTGATGTCGAGAAGTGGTTCAAGATCGAAGATCTTCTTTATGTGTTGGCCATGGGGCCTTTTACTTGTTGGCGGAACACCGTTGTTGAAAAAGGGTGAAATCGTTTCTCTTATATGTAATGATGTAAACCCGTGGGCGATTTATTTAATGGTAGCTTAAATAGCATTCATTATGTATCTGAATGAGATAATCTTTATTTATTTACCCTTATTAACGTATAGAATTTCCACATGTTGTCTCTGGAATTGAATTATAATAAAGGATTTGGTAATTGTATCCTAGTAATTAAAAGTGGTGCGTTACAAGGCCCATCAATCTAATTTTTGTTCTTATCATTTTTAAAGCCAAGGGTTCATTAGGTACCTCCTAGTGCTGCTGTCTACAACTTTGGATCACCCAACTTGAGCAATTCAATAAGGGGCAAGATTCAACTTGCAATTCTTTATGAAATTATAAATTTCAATGATTCAATTCCTCTAGAATGTATTGAAATGATCAACATCATATATATCATTGGTATTAGTCGTCGGCTTCAACTTCAAATTCTCAACAAGTATATTCTTGAACATAAATACATAAAAACAACGTCAGAGATTATTAAAACTAAATTTGGTGAGAGAGATAGGACTGTAAACTAAAATCAGAGGGACGGAGATACAATGATGTGAGATATTCTAGGTCATTTGGATGAGATCTTCATTTGGAGTGAAAGTGTAACGCCCCCACAATAATATAAAAAATCCAATTCATAAGAGAAATTAGCATAATAGAATTGGTATACTTTCATTCATCAGAGTTCATATTACAAAAGATGTTACATGCAATATACATTCATAAATGTTAATCCCGAATCTATAGCATGTAACACCAATTAATAACACAAAATAAATGCCCTACAGGCTTACATCTTTCCAAGACATTACTTGGTTACAACAAAAGAGAGTCATAAGATCTATACATATATAAAGCCCTTGGCTTGAATAAACATGTAAATAATTAAACATCAAAATAGAGCCTCCAGCTCTTAGGTCCTCCCAAGCTACGTCCTTGGAGGAAGCATGTCACTAGTACCTGAAAATGGTTTCCCAAATAGGGTGAGCCAAAGCCCAGTAGAAACAGTCTATCACAGTATATGAGGTTTAACTAAGTTATAAGTGTCAGAGACATCTTCAATATTTATGACAAAGGCACATTCTTCACATGACCACGCGGTACCAACATTCACATCTCAATCCATTTCCATTTATTCATTTTACGTTAATTCATTTCATTTTTATGCATAAGCCAAGTTTACAATTTTCCAAATAACCTAACTGAGGTTATAACTCAGTGGTTCTCAATCAACATAACCATCATACAAGCACTTCAATCTTGCCATTTTACGAAAATTTCGTCTGCGGGATTGGCACCCATGTATACGTATGATTTTGGGACTTTCACCCTGGACACTCCGGCCAGCTTAATTTTAAATGGAGTCCATTCCCTATCTCCTCCCAAAACATGGAGTGCATTCCATTTCTTCTTCCAAAACATTATGCATATACAATGTATTTAAAGGTACCGTTATATTCAATTACTATCAATTATACATATTCAATGCCTCAACATACTGTCACATTCAATGACACAATTAAATGATTAGTTTCAATTCATCTAATCTTCATGTAATTTCTACAACAATCATAGCTATCCTCTACTGATAACCCAATACAGATATTTCTAAACAGATATTCAATCTTTATAACAGATAATTCATCACATTTTCATAGGTGAGTGATTAAACAAATCCAACAACACCATTCATGCCAATTTCACATTTTCCATGTCAATTTCATTATTTATGCAAAATAATCATTCAAGACATATTAGGGCAAATCTCCCCCTTTTTCAAATATTAACTCAAAGGCTAAAATCCACCATTCTAACATATGATAACTTCATATCCAAAACCCCATAATCATTCATATAATACAGCATAGTGTGGACTCGCCTTTTTCCGCACCCCGCCTTTCGGAAAGTGTTGAAAAGAAGGCCTCACAGTTCGGACTCCTGCGGTTCCGAATCTAGTCTCACAAGTGCAATGTGAAACGGATAAACACCAAAGAGTCCAAATTTGGCAAATCTTTTTGGAAAATCGATTTTAAATCAAATAATGTCAAAATTGGACTGTTTTGCTAGATATAGAGTCGCCACTTAAATATTTTATTTTGGGGAAATTTAGGAAACCTTGACTCGTGCCAAAGGCCACGTGTCCGTCATCACCAAAGTTGCCTCGGCTCAGGAACTTGGGTACTAGAGGGGAAGGTCCTAAAATGAGCACCCCTGCTCGCCTGATCAAAGATCGGCTTCTACTAATTATGATATGTTCTTTTATAAACATTATGTGTTCTTGTTCTAGTTATTAAACTAGCTTTACTATGTGACGCACACAAGCAAGTATAGACTAGTCGCAAGACTTAGAACAATTCAACTCATGTTTGTTTGCGAAAATGGTTTGAATTTGCCACCCTCAAGTGGGCTTAAAGATGCGGATTTGCCACCAAACATAGTGGGCTTAAAACATGATTTTGCCACGACAAAGTGGGCTTAAAACATGCATTTGTTGAATCATTCCAATTCAAACAACAAGCCTTCACGCATTCATGCAGTTTAGCAAGTAAGCACATAGCCTCATGACAAGCATGTGAAACATGGCAATATGGCAATCACACTCATGCAAGTATGCTACAGCACAAAAACTTACCGAGTATTCTAAGCCAAAACAAAAAACTAGTTAGAAAGATGCATGATCCTAATTATGTTAAATGGCTAATGCAACACATGCAATTATATAACTAAATAGGCTCGACTACTTAATCATGGTATTTGTAACACTTCGATAGCATGCTTTGAAATACGTATTCAAAGAAGTATTGAAATTGCAATGCAGTTTGAATGATGCGCCGAGCCTCGGTGCATACAAGACAAATGAATGGATGCAAACATGTAAGCATAAGGTATGCTAATTGAAAATGTCCTTAATCTAACCATCGAAAGCGATTAAATAAAAGGGAGAAAGACGTGGGGTTGGAAGACATGCACACACGCACGCACACTTATTACAACATTATGCCCTCGCGAAGGAGGGTCCGAACGAATGAAAGCTAACTAGCTACGCTAATTAAGCTAACTATTACAAACCAAAACTAATTAACTATTCTAGTTAACTAATTATTACAAAATGATATTTAACTAATTAATTACAAAACGAATTAATTAATTAAATAATTACAACACTTGTATGAATGAATTAGCTACAACTGACTAATAATGCAATTAAATGGCCTCGAAGGATGAGGGATGCATGCATGCTCGGATTCTCCTCCCAAAAATGCCATCGCCTTACCACTGCAGCCTCTGTTTGCACATGCTTGAACTCTAACAGTGCTGCCAACTTCCAGAATACCTCTGCTCCAATTCAAGAATACACTTGTGCAAAATTTCATTTATGGCCGGTCAGCTACCAATGGTGGCCGTCGGCCACCATTGGTGGTCCGTCGGCTACTGTTGGTGGCTGGTCGGCCACCCCTTCCTTGAACTTCCTTTTTTGCTACAACAGAGAGCAAACAGAGGCAAATCAGTGTATTCTCATGGAGTGTGTGTACTGTTGCTCTCCTTATCATCACACAAGCTCAAAGGAGAGTAACTCTTGGCCCTTGAACCATCAACCAAGCATTTCCATGCATGATGGCTAAGGAACGAAGCTTGTACAAGGTTAATGAGTACAAAACAAGACTCAACAAAACCATAACCCTATCATGTATGATCAAGGGTGATGGTGACCAAGAAAAGTGGCACATTTCATCACTTCGAGTATGAAACGTCCCATTTTTCTCATGTTCAAATTAACGTCCGATTCAAACACATGCAATGCAACATGAAAGATGCTTATCTTGCCACTTTTACTTGTTCATTTTGTTTACTCATTTTAGCTTACCAATCCATTCTTTAATTGATTAGTCCAAAAGGTGAGTGTCCTCTAATGGAAAGAGGGTTTAAACCATAAGTGCCTTGAGCATGAAAGAGATCTCATGCTGTTGATAATGAACTCACGAAGGAATTAAACCATTAAGCATGAATGTCTCGATTTCACACTCAAGTCAACAAGGGGTTCAAGGCCACTTTTAAAATGAATGAAAGGGTGGAAACAAAGGAGCATGTGACAGAACTTATGATGATGAAATTACATGCAAAATAGCACCACAACATGCTTTCGACTCAAAAGAATGATGTTCAAAGCATTGAAACAATAAACTAGTGAAGGAAATTACGTTACAACCATACAATCAAGCCTCAAAGGACCAAACCAGCTCGAAACAGAGCTGAAACCAGTCAAAACAGTAGCAAAAACATACTGAGATTAAGGTACAAAATGCTAGAAACTCATGCTCACATGTTAAGCTATCTAGGCATGCAAACAAGACACAAGGAGGGGAGGCTACCCCCTCCAATTTTGGACTTCAAAACAAGGTTTTTGCCACTGAAATAACTCTGAATTTTAGTGGTTAAAAGGCCCAAAAAATTTGATTTGAATATGCTAAAAAAATGGTGCAAAAGTCTACACAATTAAGCAACAAGAAGGGTGGATCACCCTTTAGCACAAAATAGCCTCAAACCATCATGTTAAGCCTCAAAAAATAGAGTTTTTTGTAGTTGAAAACCAGCTCAAAAACAATACAAAAGGATGGCAAAATAAGTAGTCAAAGCAAGTAGACTAAGCAAGTGAACTACCTCTTGAAGCTCAAGTACAAAACACCCCCAAATTCCCAACTCAAACCTCCTTCAAGAGCTCAAACTAAACTCCAAAGAACCTCAGCTCAAAGGTGAGACTGTTTGGTTAAGGCTTGATGTGCAAAGGTGTAGAGAAACTAAACTTTAAGGCACAAAATAAGAAGAGAGAGAGAGAATTCTAGAGAGAGAGAATTTTGTTCCAAAATTTTTAACCCCTCCAAATGGGGGAGAGCACCCCCTATATATAGAAAATCAAGGTTAAAGCTTGGATTCATCTTACCATAGACGTGTATAAAGATGCATTTCAGTGAGCAACAGTTGGCACAGCTGGAAAATAAATATCTAAAAAAGGAGACAAATGGCCGTCGGCCACCATTAGTAGCCGACCGACCACCACTGGTGGCCGTCGGCCACCACAAGTGACCAACAGACACAACTAGTGGCTGAGAAGGCCTAGGACTGGCTGACAGATTCCTCCCCCTTCCAGGCAAGAGGCAACAAGCCCTTGGTCCAAAAACAAGCACAAAACAGCCAAGGTTCAAGGCTCAAAGTTAGGGTGTTCCACCGAGGATTTCGGGCGCTCAAAACGAACACAAACAAGCACAATCATCGAGTGCACAAACGATGACGTCCAAGTCTTAAGGACAGTAAAAAATGGGGTGTCTACACATAGAAACCCCTCTTTTCAATTTGAATCCAAACCCTAGGTTTACTCAAATACTCCCAAAATCTCACCCTTTGTACATGACAACAAATAACTAGGTTAAAGATCATATCAAGGTGTAGCATATTCTTACCTCAAGTGTAGAAGCTCAAAGGAGAAGTGGAGAAACTTCAAAGACGCCCAAACTTGACTTTATTCAAATCAAATGAAAGCCCACGAGATGCTCTAACTTTTTATCAAAGGGACTAGGGTGCAGGGATCACTAGATCTAGGCCAAAATGTAGAGAGAGAGTGTATTTTAGAGAGAGAGGGTCCAAATCTAGGTTTTTGGAAAGTTTTAGAGAGAGAAAAAATGAAAAAGTGATATAAAACATCACTTTCGCGATCTGATATACGAATAGTCCGCTCGAGTGGAGAAGTTGATGCTCGAGCGTTAGACACAAAGTTTGGTTCCGCTCGAGCGTAGAATACAAACATCCAGTATTTATGCAGACAACAGACAACCCGCTCGAGCGCAAGGAAGGCCACTCGAGCGTGCGTCCACCCAATTGAGCGTAGGAAACGCCGCTAGAGTGTCAAAAACACTCCTCCAGTATTTTACAGACGTGCAAAGTATTGAGTGTTTGCAAACCCCGCTCGAGCGGAAGACCAAAATTCTGGAAAACACAAAGTTTGAAAACTAAGTAACCAACCTATTCCAAACACGCACAAAATGCTCAAACAACCAAATTTAGGGAGGAATAAAGAGCGAAAGACAATGCACAACATCCCAAAACCATAAACCCAAGTCCGGAATACAATAGGTGATGGGTCAAAACTAGAATCGTTATAACCTTTCCCCTTAAAGAATTTCGCCCTGGAAATTTCAAATCAAGTTCAAAAACAACATTTGACCCTTCATAACGATGTTATTCTCATAAATTCAATACCATGACCCATCTACCGGTCATTCAATCACTTCACAAGATGAACAAATCCACAATATACATCTCAACATATATCACCAATATGCATCTCTCGTAGTTTTAACCACTTTCAATACATATATCTCATATTTCCAAACATATTCAATTTTTATGATAGATTCGCATTTCCAAAACTTAAATAACATATACAATGTTCATATTTAACTTGTGTTTCCAAAACATATTCAACATATGTAATGTTCTCATAATTCAAAACATATACAATGTGTTTACAGTTCATGAACAAAACTAAAATCTCAACATATACTCAAACATCAACAAGTAAGTTCGGATATTTCTCACGGACTTCCAATTCACGCTCCCAAGTTGTTTCCTCAACCCCATGATGTTTCCACAATACTTTGACCAAGGGAATTGTCTTGCCTTGCAAGACTTGGTCTCGTCTATCCAAGACTCTTACCGGTCTCTCCTCATATGAGGCATCCTCATCTACCTCTAAGTCGGTCCAATCCAATACATGCAATGGATTCGGCTCATACTTCTGAAACATACTAATATGAAACACGTCATGCACTCTGGAAAGTTGTGGTGGCAACACCAACTGATAAACAACCTCTCCGACCCACTCAAGGATCTTAAAAGGCCCAATAAATCGAGGGGACAACTTCCCACTCTTCCCAAGTCTCATCAAATCTCGCCTAGGTAATATTTTTAGGAACACATGGTCTCCCACCTCAAAAGACAAGGGTCTCCTCCTACCGTCGGCATAACTCTTCTGGCGACTTTGAGCCGTAACCAACCTTTTACGAATAAGTGCTACATTCTTCGTCGTTTCCCGAGCCAACTCTGGGCCCAACAAAGGTGCATCACCCACCTCGGCCCAACACACTGGGGATCTACACGGTTGACCATAGAAGGCCTCAAATGGTGCCATGCCAATACTCGATTAGAAGCTGCTATTATAGGCAAACTCCACTAAGGGCAGATGCCTCTCCCACGACCCCTTAAAGTCAAGAACACATCCTCAAAGCATGTCCTCAAGGATCTGAATAGTACGCTCGGACTGACCATCAGTTTGAGGATGGTATGCAGTATTAAAGGTCAATCTAGTGCTCAAGGCACTCTGCAAGCTCTGCCACAACCGAGCTGTGAAACTCGGATCTCTATCTGATATAATCGTTACTGGGACCCCGTGCAACCTTACTATGTCCCTGATATACAAGTCGACAAGGTAGTCTACCAAATCACTCACGTGCATAGGTATGAAGTGCGCAGACTTGGTTAACCAGTCAACTACTACCCATATGGCATCACTACCCCATTGAATCCTCGGAAGACCCACAACAAAATCCATCGTGACATGCTCCCATTTCACTCGGCTGTGGGCAAGGGTTGTAACAAACCCGCTGGCCTCTGATGCTCGGCCTTTACTTATTGACAAGTAAGGCACTTTGATACAAACACGGCTGCATCTTTCTTCATACCTCTCTACAAAAACTGGCGACTCAGATCATGATACATCTTTGTGCCTCTCGGATGCAATGCAAGGCGTGAATAGTGAAACTCTTGGAGTACTTCCTCTCGGCAAGACTCTGGCACGAACAAACGATCACGGTATCTCACACTCTGGTCGAGATACACAGTCAAGCCTCTTTCTACTTTTCCATTGAAAATCTTCTCCTAGAGGGATTCTACCTCAAGGTCATCCTTCTGCGCTTCTAACACTCGGCTCACAAGTGTAGGTTGTGCCACTACTATAAACAAGGATGCAGACTCAACATACTTGCCAAGATGTAAGTTAAACTCCCCAAGAGCACCCAACATCTCCCATTCCTGGATGGCGATACAAGCCACACTGCTAATAGATTTCCTACTCAAGGTGTCAGCCACAACATTAGCCTTCCCCGGATGATAATGTAACTCGAAATCATAATCCTCTAAAAATTCCATCTACCTTCTTTGCTTCAAATTCAAGTCTTTTTGAGTAAACAGATACTTCAGACTCTTATGATTGGAAAACACCTCAAATTCTCGCCGTACAGATAATGCCTTCAAAATCTTTAAGGCAAATATCACCACTGCTAGTTCTAGATCATGGGTGAGATAGTTTCTTTTGTGGGTTTTCAACTGCCGTGAGCCATAGGCTACCACTTTTCTCTCTTACATCAAGACGTAACCCAAACCTTCCCGTGAGGCATCACAATATATAGAACCTAAACCCCTCTCTAGGATAATCAATATTGGAGCTGTGGTCAGTCTAACTTTAAGTTCTTGGAACGACTTCTCACAAGTCTCATCCTACACAAATTTGACTCTCTTCCTCGTCAACCTAGTTAAAGGTGAAACTAGTCTAGAAAAATCCTTCACAAACCTCTAATAATACCCGGCCAACCCCAGAAAACTACGAATCTCAAAAGCATTCTTTGGTTGTGCCCAATCTTGCACTACCTCTATCTTGGTTGAATCTACAGTAACCCCTTCCCCAGATACCACATGGCCTAAGAATTTAACTTCCCTCAGCCAGAATTCACACTTCCCAAACTTGGCATACAACTTATGGACTCTAAGCAATTCAAGCACTACTCGCAAGTGTTCCTCGTGTTCCTCCTCGGAGGGTGAATAAATCAAAATGTCATCCACAAAGACAACCATAAAACGATCTAGAAACTCACAAAAGATCCAGTTCATCAGATCCATAAACACCGTTGGGGCATTAGTTAGCTCAAAAAGCATCACAAGAAACTCGTAATGGCCATACTGCTCACGGAACGCTGTCTTTGGGATGTCCTCCTCCTTTACTCTTAATTGATGGTAACCCGATCTCAGGTCTATCTTAGAGAAACAACAAGACCCCTTCAACTGATCAAACAGATCATCTATACGAGGCATTGGGTACTTGTTCTTAACAGTTACTCGATTCAACTTCCGGTAATCAATACAAAGTTGCAACGCTCAATCTTTCTTTTTATAAAAGAGAGCCGGTGCTCCACAAGGTGAAGTACTAGGGTGAATAAATCCTTTATCTAATAATTCCTGGAGTTGAATCTTCAACTCACTCAACACAGCTGGTGCAAATCGATATGGTGCCATAGAAATCGGTGTTGTGCCATGCACTAAATCAATAGAGAACTCGATCTCTCGGTGAGGTGGTAAACTAATAAGATCCTCGGGAAAGGCATATAGGTATTCACAAACCACCCTTGGCAACTCAACCCGAACTTTATCACACTCACTACTCAAAAAGCTAGCAAGAAAACAACTAAGTTCACTCCGCCTATGCGGATCATATATCGGTGATAAGACTCTATCCACCCAATCCCCCAAGAAATAAAAGCAATCACCGCTCAAGGTACATACAGTTATCCTCTGATGGTAACAATCTATAATAGCCCGGTATGACGATAACCAGTCCATACCCAAAATAATATCAAAACTAGACATGTTAAGCAATATAAATGCAAAAAGTAATCGACGACCTGCAACCTTGATGTCACAACCCCGACATCCGTGTTTCAAAATAACCTCACCACCAATAGGTGACTCTGCACAAATAGGAGATGCTAATTGTGCCAACTCCAACCCCAAAACCGATGCAAATGCAGACGAGATAAAAAAATGGGATGCACCCGTATCAATCAACACACTAGCAACTGAATTGCAAAACAAGAAGGTACCTCTCACTACTGAAGGGGCAGGTACAAGATCCGGCACTATAACAGCATACACACGCCTCGTAGGTCTCTGCTCATCCTGCTCACCCCTCGGAGTATAAGTCTGATGCATTGACTGAGTTGAAGAGGCTCCCTGATTAGCCCTCGAGGCCTGTGTTGACTGTGCAGGCTAGTGACTCTGTGTCTGCTTCGAACCAGACGCACCAGATATGCCACCGAATTGTGGGCAAAACCTCTTCAGGTGTCCTGCCTGTCCACACTGCTAACAAGTGAGTGGCTGCCCTCTACCCTAACTCTGGCCCTAAGAACGAGCCGAAGATGAAGCTACTTGCTGCCCTCCTTCTCTCTATGGGCAAGCTAGAGACTTGTGGCCTAACTGACCACATTTAAACAAGTAAAATCTCCCTGGCCACCTTTGTTAGAACCCGAACTCGGCACTAGAAAAGTGGACCTCGACTGAGCTCCCTGGAACTGTTAGAGATTAGAACCCCTCTACCTCTTACTGTCCTCCTGATTACCCTGACTCCTCCTAGAGCCCCTCATCCTCTCCTCCTCTGCTTGCATGATAGTCTCAAGATGGGCCGCCGCCTCCATAAAGCGCCTATAATCCCTAATCATGGATTCAACCACTCTAAACATGCACCCGGTCCTTAACGGTTTCTCGAACTCCAGACAACTGCATTCCTCGGTCGCCACTAACTCCGGTGCAAACCTCGACAAACTGGTGAATGTGGCCTCAAACTCGGCCACCAGTGTGTTAAATTGCACCAACTTGGAGAATTGATCCCTCAACTTCTCCTTTACTGTAGCAGGTAAGTACTTGTCCTGGAAGGCGTCGACAAAAGCCTTCCAAGTTCCCCCAATGCGCCCTCGCGCATACTTCCACCACTGGCCAGCGTCTCCCTTCAGTTGGAATGACACCAAGGTCACTCTTAAACCCCTGTCTTTGATGCCGACCATCTCAAACATCTTCACCATCTGTTCCAACCACTTATCAGCCTTTAATGGCTCCTTGGGATCACCCAAAAACTCGTCCGGATTCGGCTGGAAGAACTCTCTCTTCAGAAAAGATAGCCCTGCTTTAGCTACTTAGGCTTGGACTTGATTTTCAGACCTGAGAATGTCTATGAATTCCCGCAATGCTCCGGCCATTTCATGGGCTAAGGCGCCCATGGCCTGATGACCAACTGGTTTAGCCATATTGGCCTAACCAACTCCTTCCTCATGTGCAGGAATATCATTCGGTATTGGCATCTCTTGCTGCCTAGGACTACCACGCCTACCACCACCACGTCTATGTCCTGACATCCTAATGAAGGTAACAAAGAGGTTAGCACATTCATATATGTGCCGAAGCTAACTCACTCGCGTCCTAATGCAATGGACAACACTAACTAACTTTACATAAGCACGTAATCACGTAAACACATACCAATTTCATTTCCAGATAATGACCATCTTGCGTCGTCGCTAGAGTTCCAATTAGAAACGACAGTGATCAAGTGCCTTTCTGACAGGACTCTCAGAAACCCATGGACTCGATCAGCATCCTAGAAATTAAATCCCATACTCATATAATCATATAAGCATGTTATCACTCAAGCATACAATACATACTAACGTCTCAACTAAGCGAGACAAACCCATCGTGGTAATAACCACTTCCCACGTACCCAAAGTATTCAAACCTGGTACGCTTTGATACCAAGTTGTAATGCCCCCAAAATAATACAAATAATCCAACTCATAAGAGAAATGAGCATAATAGAATTGGTATACTTTCATTCATCAGAGTTCATGTTACAAAAGATGTTACATGCAATATACATTTATAAATGTTCATCCTGAATCTATAGCGTGTAACACTAGTTAATAATACAAAATAAATGCCCTACGGGCTTATATCTTTCCAAGACATTACTTGGTTACAACAAAATAGAGTCATAAGCTCTGTACATATATAAAGCCCTTGGCTTGAATAAACATGTAAATATTTAAACATCAAAATAGAGCCTCCAACTCTTAGGTCCTTCCAAGCTACGTCCTTGGAGGAAGCATGTCACTAGTACCTAAAAATGGTTTCCCAAATAGGGTGAGCGAAAGCCCAGTAGAAACAGTCTATCACAGTATGTGAGGTTTAACTAAGTTATAAGTGTCAGGGACATATTCAATATTTATGACAAACGCACATTCTTCACATGACCATGCGGTACCAACATTCACATCTTAATCTATTTCCATTTATTCATTTTAAGTTAATTCATTTCATTTTTATGCATAAGCCAAGTTTACAATTTTCCAAATAACCCAACTGAGGCTACAACTTAGGGGTTCTCAATCAACATAACCATCATATAAGCACTTCAATCTTACCATTTTACGGAAATTTCGTCCGTGGGATCGACACCCATGTATACATATGATTCTGGGACTTTCATCCTGGACACTCTGGCCAACTTAATTTTAAATGGAGTCCATCCCCTATCTCCTCCCAAAACATGGAGTACATCCCATTTCTTTTCCCAAAACATTATACATATACAATGTATTTAAAGGTACCGTCATATTCAATGATTATCAATTATATATATTCAATGTCTCAACATACCATCACATTCAATGACATAATTAAATGATTAGTTTCAATTCACCTAATCCTCATGCAATTTCTACAACAATCATAGCTATCCTCCACCGATAGCCCAATACAGATATTTATAAACAGATATTCAATCTTTATAACAGAAAATTCATCACATTTTCATAGGTGAGTGATTAAATAAATCCAATAACACCATCATCTATACTTTTCCCCAGTTTCACATTTTCCTTGCCATTTTCATTAATTATGCAAAATAATCATTCAAGACATATTAGGGCAAATCTCCTCATTTTTCAAATATTAACTCAAAGGCTAAAATCCACCATTCTAACATATGATAACTTCATATCCAAAACCCCATAATCAGTTATGTAATACAACATAGAAACCCCTATTTTCAATTTGAATCCAAACCCTAAAATATTTCCAAAATCTCACCCTTTGTACATAATAACAAATAACTAGGTTAAAGATCATATCAAGGTGTAGAATATCCCTACCTCAAGTGTAGAAGCTCAAAGGAGAAGTGGAGAAGCTTCAAAGACGCCCAAACTTGACTTTATTCGGATCAAATGGAAGCCCACGAG
Organism: Camellia granthamiana; assembly: GCA_036172215.1. Taxonomy (NCBI): domain Eukaryota; kingdom Viridiplantae; phylum Streptophyta; class Magnoliopsida; order Ericales; family Theaceae; genus Camellia; species Camellia granthamiana. Next base: position 123,631,308 of record CM069905.1, read on the forward strand.
ACGCTCTAACTTTTTATCAAAGGGACTAAGGTGGAGAGAACACTAGATCTAGGCCAAAATGTAGAGAGAGAGAGAGAGTGTGTGTATTTTAGAGACAGTGGGTCCAAATCTAGGTTTTTGAAAAGTTTTAGAGAGAAAGAAATGAAAAAGTGATATAAAACATCACTTTCACGATCTGATATACGAACAGTCCGCTCAAGCAGAAAAGTTGACGCTCGAGCATTAGACACAAAGTTTGGTTCCGCTCGAGTGCAAGAAGAGCCCGCTCGAGCACAGAATACAAACATCCAGTATTTCTACAGACAACAGACAACCCGCTCGAGCGCAAGGAAGGCTACTCAAGCGTAGGAAATACCGCTCGAGCGTGAAAAATACTCCTCTAGTATTTTACAGACGTGCAAAGTACTGAGTGTTCGCAAACCCTGCTCGAGCACAAGAAGTCCCGCTCGAGTGGAAGACCAAAATTCTAGGCAACACAAGGTTTGATAACTAAGTAATCAACTCGTTCCAAACTCGCTCAAAATGCTCAAACAACCAAATTTGGGGAGGAATAAAGAGCAAAACACAATGAACAACATCTCGAAACCATAAACCCGAGTCCAAAATACAATAGGTGACGGGTCAAAACTGGAATCATTATAGAAAGCTTTGCAATAGATAATTAAAGAGGAAGTCAGGAATGAGTATTAATTATTTGAAATAAAGTTGTTAACAAATTTAGTATTACAACCACTAAATATTTTCAAATAACACATAAATGTTAATCACTTCTTATTGAGGGTGGCTACAAATGGAGAACCCAAATCTACTAATTGTTAACAAATCTAGAATGACTAACAAACCCAAAAGGAGTAGGACTCATCTTTGCCCAAAAATCCATTACACATTTTCAAATTGACAATTGCCCTCCCTTTTCATAGATGGTAAACATAAAAAAAAAAAAAAAAATCATAATATAATAAATTGGAATAAGTTTTACAAAATACACAACACTGAGGTATTTAGTGTTAAAATTTTGATACATGATACTATCTTACGTGGGAAATGGATGTAGAATGAAATTTATAAATGTGGTATAAGTGTCCAATGATGATCCATTATACATCTAACTTAGAAACCACAGATATAAACATATACAATATGCTCACGATAACCTTATATGGAGAATAAGCGTAAATACAAGTGGAATGTAAACAATAATATAAGGCGACAACTTCAATTTTTATATAAATTTAATTAGGACAAGGCTTTATGCATCAGGCATATAGTTGTGTACATGTATATAAAAACTACCAAAATCTCAATACATAAAATTCAAGTCAACTCCTCTCCCCATCTACAATTCTTCACAAATAACATGGTACACGATGTTATAGAGATTTTGGTTTAGACCTGACCCATTTGATATTTTGGATCAGAGTTTTATTATCTTATTTCTCCTTATTCCTCAGTGAGTTTGGCTATTGGAGTGCCTTGGTTGCGTTTGGAATAGGGTGGGTGTTAGTTTTTCAAAATGGTTCCTGGCCAGATTTTGGCTTCTTCACTTGAGCGACATTTCTTGCACTCGAGAAGTCTTTGAGAACTCTCAGTACTTTTGCAAGCCTGCAAAGATACTAGGAGTTGGCATTCTGCGCTCGAGCGGTCATTCTTGCGCTTAAGCGGTATTGGCTCGAGCGACCCTTCTTGAGCTTGAGCGATAGTCCTCTGTCTATAAAACTTCTGGAAGTTTGTATTCTTCGCTCCGGCGGTAAACTTCTTTGCTCGAGCGGTCTCACTTATTGTGTTTGGTCGCTCGAACGACACTTCTTACGCTTGAGCGGTCTACTCGTATATCAGTCTGTAAAGTCATCTTTTTGGTTCACTTTTTCATATCTCTCTCTATCTAAACTTTCCAAAAACCCTAAATCTAGAGCCTCTCTCTCTAAAACTCATATTCTCTTTACAAAAACACTATTATCTATTGATTTCTCAACCCTAGTCCCTTTGTTAAAAAGGTAGAGCTCATTTAAAGCTTCGTTCTAATAAGAACAAAGTTGGGTTTTGGCATTTTTGAAGTTTCTCCATTTTCTCTCTCATCTTCTAAGCTTGAGGTAGGGTTTCTCTGCACTTTCTTGTGGTTTTTAACTTAGTTATTTGATATTTCTAAAATAATATTGTGATTTGGGGATTTTTGAACAAACCTAGGGTTTTGGTTTAAAAATCAAAAGAGGGGTTTTCAAATAGATTCTTGAAAATGGTTGTGAGATTGGAAATGAGGTGGAGTTGTGATAAAATGGTTGGTTTTGATACTTTAAATTGATTATGGAAGAAAATGGGGTTTTTGCCCTAAATATCTCAAATGTTAATTTTATATAAATAATTAGAATTGATGTTGGAAATGTTAAATTGGGTTGTTATTGATGAGGATGGTGGAGTTGGGTATGTATTACCACTCACATCTTGGAATTTAGAAAGTTTATTTTTATGGAAATAAATTATATATCAGAGATATCTGTTTTGGGCTATCGGTGAAGGATATCTATGATTGTTGTAAAAATTGCATGAGAATTAGGACAATTGAAACTATTTTCTCATCCATTACATTGAGTATTGTTGCATATTTAACACATTTGAAAATGTTGTTGTTTTGAGAAAAAAGTGAATAACTTGGTGTATCTAGGTAGGAGTGTAGTTATGGTATTAAGTTAGCCTGTGTGTCATTGGTGAATGACCAGAAACCCGTGCGGTTAGGTGTCGAGCCTTTCGGTTAATACCGGTAAAAATGACAATTTGGTAGTGCTTGTAGCCTACTTGCCGACACGTCCTAGAGATTCACAGTGTTGTATTCATTGCCTTGTTTTCTATTGTAAAGGAAATGATATCATGAATTGAGATATAAATTTGGCATTGCACGGTTTTGGAAAGAGAAATGAAAATGTTTTGGGTATGAGCATTGCATATGCATACATCTTATTTCTTTGTTAAGGTTCATAAACTGTGTTGTAGTATCTCTACTGGGCTTTGGCTCACCCTATATGGGAAAACCATTTTCAGGTGCTAATGATATGCCTCCGCCAAGGTAATAGCTTGGGAGGACATGGAGCTGAAGGCTTTTTTTTTTTTTTTTTTTGTGTGTATTGTTGTATTTATTTTGTACAAGCCAATGGCTTAAACTATAATTGGATTTAAATCCATTTTGTTGTAACCAAGTATTGCCTTGGAAAGATGTAGCCGATAGGGCACTATTATATCCGTTTTACTTTTACTGCATATCTTTTGTTTGTAACACATGCTATAGATTTAGGGTTAGGGTTTATGAGTGTATAACTGCATATGTTATCTTTTGTACTATGGAATCATATGAAATGGAAGGGACATTGTATTTAGAATGGTATGATTATTTATTAATATTGTGGATTATTCCATTGTAATTATTTTCGGGGTGTTACAACTTGGTATCAGAGTGTATCTGGTTTGAATACTGTAGATACGTGGGGAGTGGTCCTTACCATAATGGGTTTATCTCGCTTGATAGAGATATTTGTGTGTATAGGGTATGCTATGTGATAATATGCTTGTGTGAATATATGAGTATAGAATTTAATTTCTAAGTTGGTGATTGGGTCTACAAGGTTCTAGAAATCCTATAGAAGAGCACTTGATCACTGCTATTTCTAACTAGAACTCTGGCAACATCGCGGGACGATCATTATCTAGAAAGGAAATTTGTATGTGTTTATGTGATTGTGTGCTAATGTGGAGTGAATTAATTGTTGTCTATCGCTTTAGGACACGAGTGAGTTAGCTTTGACATATTTGTGAATGTGCTAATCTCTTGTATTAACTTTATTAAGATGTCAGGACTTGGACATAGTGGTAGTAGGCGTGGCAGGCCCAGACGGTAGGAGGTGCCATTACCGGATGAAATTCTGACGCATGAGGAAGGGGTTGGTCAGGCCAATGTGGCCAAACTGGTGGGTCAGCAGGCCATGGGCGCTTTGGCCTGTGAAATGGTCAGACCTTTACAGGATTCCATGGATATTCTCAGGGCTGAGAATCAAGTCCAGGCCTATATTGCTAAGACAGAGCCGTCTTTCTTGAAGAGGGAGTTTTTCTAGTCGAATCTGGATGAGTTTTTAGGGGATCCAAAAGTGCCTTTAAAAGTGGATGAATGGCTCGAGCAGATGGTGAAGAAATTTAAGATGCTTGTCATTGAGGATGATGGGTTGAGAGTGACATTGGCATTCTTCCAGCTGAAGGGAGATGCATGTCAATGGTGGAAGTTTGTGCGGGGACGCATCATGATAACTTAGGAGGCCTTTGTCAAATCCTTCCAGGGCAAGTTTTTGCCTCCCACTATTAGGGGGAAGTTGAAGGAGCAGTTCTTGAAGCTCAAATAGTTGAACACATCGGTGGCCAAGTTTGAGGTTACCCTTACCAGCTTATCGAGGTTTGCACCTGAACTTGTGGTGACAAAGGAATGTCGTTGCTTGGAGTTTGAGAAGAGGTTGAGGACTAGACTCTTTTTCAAGGTGGCCGCATCCATGATTAGGGATTACGTTTATCTTGTGGAGGGGGCAGCTCACTTAGAGACCATGATTCAGACCAAGGAGGAGAGAGTGAGGGGTTCGAGGTAGAGGAGTCAGGAGGTTTAGTGAGTGACTTGGGACAATAAGAGGCAGAGGGGTTCCAACCCATAGCAGTCCCAGGGAGCATAGTCTAGGTCCATTTTTCTAGTACCGAGTATGAGTTCTGGGAGAGATGGTCAGAGTGGGATCACTTGTCGGTAGTTTGCCCGTAGAAGGGAGGAGGGCAACAATCTGTACCTTCTGCGGTCCGTTCTCAGAGCCAGAGTCAGGGGAGAGGGCATCCGCCTGCCTATTATTAGTGTGGGCAGTTAGGGCATGTGAGGAGGTTTTGTCCTTAGTTGGGTGACACATCTAGTACGTCTGGCCAGAGACAGACACAGAGCCATTAGCCTGCACAGTTAGCTCAGGCCTCGAGGGCCAATCAGGGAGCCTCTTCAGCTCAATCTGTGCACCAGAATTATGCTCCGAGGGTGAGCAGGTAGAACAAAGACCTACAGGGCGTGTGTACGTTGTTACCACGCCAGATTTTGTGCCAGCGTCTTCTGTAGTGAGAGGTAACTTCTTATTGTGTAATTCTATTGCCAATGTGTTGATTGATATGAGTGCATCCTATTATTTTATCTCGTCTGCATTTACATCGACATTGGGGTTAGAAGTGGTTCAATTAGCATCTCCACTCAGGGTAGAGTTACTAGTTGGTGGTGAGGTTGTGTTGGACCAAGGATGTCGGGGTTGTGAGATAGAGGTTGTCAGTTGCCGACTTCCTTTTTCATTTATGTTGATTGATATGTTGAGCTTTGATATTATAGTGGGTAAGGATTGGTTGTCATCTTATCGGGCTGTTATAGATTGTTTTCGCCAAAGGGTTACTCTATGTACCTCGAGTGGCGACTATTTTTATTTTTTGGGGGACCGAGTTGATAGAGCTTTGTTGCCAATGTGTGATTTGCGTGGTCATGGTGAGCTTAGTCTTTTTCTTGCTACATTCTTGGGTGTTGAGAGTGATGTGGTCCGAGTTGAGTTGTCGAGGGTAGTTTGTGAATACCCGAACATCTTTCCACAAGATTTCACTAGTTTGCCATCTCATCATGAGATAGAGTTCTCTATTGATTTAGTGCATGGTACAATATCAGTTTCCATGGCACCGTATAGATTTGCACCCACTGAGTTGAGTGAGTTGAAGGTTTAACTTCATGAATTATTAGATAAGGGTTTTATTCACCCTAGTACTTCGCCTTGGAGAGCACCAACTCTCTTTGCCAAGAAAAAGGATGGTACATTATGACTTTGTATTGATTATCGAAAATTGAACTAGGTAACTGTTAAGAACAAATACCCAATGCCTCGTATAGATGATTTTTTTGACCAGTTGAAGGGGTCTTGTTGATTTTCTAAAGATAGGCCTAAGATTGGGTTATCACCAATTTTGAGAGTAAAGGATGAGGATATCTAGAAAACGGCGCTCCGTACGCGGTATGTCCATTACGAGTTCCTAGTGATGCCTTTTGGGTAAACCAAAGCGCCGGCCTTGTTTATGGATTTGATCAATTGGATCTTTCCTGAGTTCCTACACCGTTTTGTGGTTGTCTTTGTTGATGACATCTTGATTTACTCACCTTTTGAGAAGGAATACGAGGAACACTTGCGGGTTGTGCTTGAGTTACTTAAAGCCTGCAAGTTGTATGCAAAGTTCGAGAAGTATGAGTTCTGGTTGAAAGAAGTGAAGTTCTTAAGCCATGTGGTATCTGGGGAAGGGGTGACTGTAGATTCTTCCAAGATAGAAGCAGTACAAGATTGGGAACAACCTAAGAATGCCTTTGAGATTCATAGTTTCTTAGGGTTAGTTGGGTATTATTGTCATTTTGTGAAGGATTTCTCTAAGTTAGCCTCACCTTTAACTAGATTGACAAGGAAATGAATTAAGTTTGTGTGGGGTGAGACTTGTGAAAAGTTGTTCCAAGAACTTAAGGTTAGACTTGCCACTGCTCCGACGTTGATCATTCCATAGAGGGGTTTGGGCTATTCAGTGTATTATGATGCATCTCGGGAAGGTTTGGATTGTGTCTTGATGGAAGAGGGGAAGGTCGTGGCTTATGACTCAGGTCAATTGAAAACACATGAGAGAAACTATCCTACTCATGACCTAAAGTTAGTGCAGTGATCTTTTCCTTGAAGATTTGGAGGCATTACTTGCATGGCGAGAGGTTTGAGGTATTCTCCAATCACAAGGGTTTGAAGTATCTGTTTTCACAAAAAGATTTGAATTTAAGACAAAGGAGGTGGATGGAGTTTATGGAGGATTTCGAGTCGCATTATCATCTGGGGAAAGCCAACGTAGTGGCTAATGCCTTGAGTAGAAAGCCCATTAGCAGTGTAACTAGTATTGCCATCTAAGAAGAGGAGATGTTGGATGCTATTGGTGAGTTCAACTTGCATCTTGGCAAGTCCATTGAGTCGGCTATCTTGTTACTGTAGTTGCATATTCTACACTTGTGAGCCAAGTTATAGAAGTATAGAGGGGTGACCATGAAGTAGAAACCCTCTGGGTGAAGATCTCTAGTGGGAAGGTAGAGAAAGGTTTGAACGTGTTTTCTGACTTAAGTGTTAGATACCTCGACCGTCTTTTGGTGCCGGAGTCTTGCAGAGAAGAGGAACTTCGAGAGTTTCACCATTTGCGCCTTGCGGTACATCTGGGAGGCACGAAGATGTATCACGACCTTAATCGCCAGTTTTAGTGGAAGGGAATGAAGAAGGATGGAGCTATGTGTGTATCAAGATGCCTTACTTGTCAACAAGTGAAGACCGAGAATCAGAGACCTGTGGGTTTATTGCAACCCTTACCTATGGTCGAGTGAAAGTGGGAGCATGTCACGATGGATTTTTTTGTGTGTCTTTCGAGGACTCAACGGGGTGATGATGCCATTTGGGTGATAGTTGATCGGTTAAATAAGTTAGCACACTTTGTACCTATGCGCACGAGTGACTCGGTAGATTTTCTTGCTAACCTATATGTTAGGGACATTGTTCGACTTTATGGAATCCTTGTGACTATTGTTTCTGATAAAGATCCGCATTTCATAGCTCGATTGTGGCAGAGCCTACAGAATGCCTTGGGCATTAAATTGACTTTTAGCACCGCTTATTATCCTCATACTAACAGGTAGTAAGAGTGTTCCATTCAGATCTTTGAGAATATGCTTCAGGGTTGTGTTCTTAACTTTAAGGGGTTGTGGGAAAGGCACTTGCCCTTAGTGGAGTTTGCTTATAACAATAGCTTTCAGTGGAGCATTGGCATGACACCTTTTAAGGCCTTGTATGGCCGACGGTGTAGATCTTCTGTGTGTTGGACCGAGGTAGGTAATGCACCTATGATAGGTCCAGAGTTGGTTCAGGAAACGATGGAGAAGGTTACGCTTATTCGTAAGACGTTGGTTACGGCTCAGAGTCGCAAAAAGAGCTATGCTGACTATAGGAGGAGACCGTTGTCATTTGAGGTTGGAGATCACGTTTTCATGAAGATATCACCTAGAAGGGGTTTGATAAGATTTGGAAAGAGTGAGAAGTTGTCTCCTAAATTTACTGGACCTTTTGAGAACCTAGAGCGAAGTGGGGAGGTAACTTATCGTTTGGCTTGGCCGGTACAGCTTTTCGGGGTTGATGATGTGTTTCATATTTGTATGCTCGGGAAGTATGAGCTGGATCCATCACACGTGTTGGATTGGACCGAGCTAGAGGTTGATCAGGATGCCTCGTACGAGGAGAGACCAATTAGAGTTTTAGATACTTGAGAACAAGTCTACTGTGGCAAGACAATTCCTTTGGTAAAGGTGCTGTGGAAACATCATGGTGTTAAGGAAGCAACTTGGGAGCGTGAATTAGAAGTTTGGGAGAAGTATCTAGACCTATTTATTGAAGTTTGAACGTGAACTGAAAATTTTGTTTTGTTAATGTAATGTAAATATTGTATATGTTGTGATTGTATATTCAGTAATGAGCATTTGTTTATCATGGTAATGAGAATGAATGACTGGTGGATGGGTCATGGTGTTGAATTTGATTTACTATCATTGTTGTAAATGGTTTAAACATGGTTTTATTGTTTCATTTAAATTCCGGGATAAAATTCTTTAAGGGGGGAGGTTATAGCGATTCTGGTTTAGACATGACCGATTTGATATTCTGGATTTGAGTTTATTGTCTTATTTCTTCTTATTCCTTATTGAGTTAGGGTATTGGAGTGCCTTGGTTGCGTTTGGAATAGGGCAGGAGTTTGTTTTTCAAAATAGTTCCTGCCCAAATTTTGGATTCTTCACCCGAGCGACACTTCTTGTGCTCGAGCAGTCTTTAAGAACTCTTAGTACTTTTGCAGGCCCGTGGTAAAGGTGTTGTGGAAATATCATGGTGTTGAGGATGCAACTTTGGAGCATGAGTTGGAAGTTTGGGAGAAGTATTCGAACCTATTTATTGATGTTTGAACATGTATTGAAAATTTTGTTTTGTTGATGCAATTTAAACATTGTATATGTTGTGGAAATGTGAATTTTATATTCAGTAATGAGCATGTGTTTATCATGGTGATAACAATGAATGATTGGTGGATGGGTCATGGTGTTGAATTTGATTTACTATCATTATTATAATTGGTTTAAACATGGTTTTATTGTTTCATTCAAATTTCGGGGACATAATTCTTTAAGGGGGATGGTTATAGCGATTTTGGTTTAGACCGAACCCATTTGATATTCTGAATCCGAGTTTTATTGCCTTATTTCTCCTTATTCCTTGTTGAGTTTGGCTATTGGAGTGTTTGGAATAGGGTACTAGTTTGTTTTCCAAAATGGTTCCTGCCCAAATTTTGGCTTCTTTGCTCGAGCGATACTTTGTACGCTCGAGCAGTCTTTGAGAACTCTCAGTACTTTTTCAGGCCTGCAAAGATACTGGAAGTTGGCATTCTATGCTCGAGCGGTGTTGGATTGAATGACCCATCTTGAGCTAGAGCGATAGTCCTCTGTTTGTAAAACTTCTAAAAGTTTGTATTCTTCGATCGAATGGTAAACTTCTTCGCTCGAGCGGTCTCACTTATTGTGTCTGGTCGCTCGAGCGACACTTCTTACGCTCGAGTGGTCTACGCATATATTAGTCTGTAAAGTCACCTTTTTGGCTCACTTTTTCATACATATATATATCTCTCTCTCTAAACTTTCTAAAAACCTTATAGCTAGAGCCTCTCTCTCTAAAAGTCACCTTCTCTTTACAAGTACACTCTCATCCATTGATTTCTCAACCTTAGTCCCTTTGTTAAAGAGGTAGAGACCGATTAGAGTTTTAGATACTTGAGACCAAGTCTGGCGTGACAAGACAATTCCTTTGGTAAAGGTGTTGTGGAAACATCATGGTGTTGAGGATGCAACTTGGTTTTGTTAATGTAATTTAAACATTGTATATGTTGTGGAAATGTGAATTGTATATTCAATAATGAGCATGTTTTATCATAGTGATGAGAATGAATGATCGGTGGATGGGCCATGGTGTTGAATTTGATTTACTATCATTATTGTAATTGGTTTAAACATGGTTTTATTGTTTCATACAAATTTTGGGGACATAATTCTTTAAGGGAGGAGGTTATAGCGATTCTAGTTTAGACCTGACCCATTTGATATTCTGGATCCGAGTTTTATTGTCTTATTTGTCCGTATTCCTCGTTGAGTTTGGCTATTAGAGTGTTTGGAATAGGGCAGGAGTTTGTTTTCCAAAATGGTTCCTGGCCAAACTTTAACTTCTCTACTCGAGTGACACTTCTTGTGCTCGAGCGGTCTTTGAGAACTCTTAGTACTTTTGCAGGCCTGCAAAGATACTGGAAGTTAGCATTCTGTGCTCAAGCGGTGTTTGGTTGAGCGACCCTTCTTAAGCATGAGTTGGAAGTTCGGGAGAAGTATCTGGACCTATGTATTGATGTTTGAACACGTATTGAAAATTTTGTTTTGTTAATAATGTAAACATTGTATATGTTGTGGAAATGTGAATTATATATTCAGTAATGAGCATGTTTCTATCATGGTGATGAGAATGAATGACCGGTGGATGGGTCATGGTGTTGAATTTGATTTACTATCATTGTTGTAATTGGTTTAAACATGGTTTTAGTGTTTCACTCAAATTTCAAGAACAAAGTTCTTTGAGGGGAGAGGTTATAGCGATTCTGGTTTATACCCGGCCCATTTGATATTCTGGATCTGAATTTTATTGTCTTATTTCTTCTTGTTCCTCATTGAGTTTGGGTATTGGAGTGCCTTGGTTACGTTTGGAATAGGGCAGGAGTTTGTTTTTCAAAATAGTTCCTGCCCAAATTTTGGCTTTTTCGCTTGAGCGACACTTGTTGCGCTCGAGCAGTCTTTGAGAACTCTCAGTACTTTTGTAGGCCTGCAAAGATACTGGGAGTTGGCATTCTGTGCTCGAGCGGTCATTCTTGCACTCGAGCGGAGTTGGCTCGAGCTGTCCTTCTTGAGCTCGAGTGATAGTCCTTTGTTTGTAAAACTTTTGAAAGTTTGTATTCTTTGATCGAACAGTAAACTTATTCGCTCGAGCGGTCTCACTAATGGTGTCTTGTCGCTCGAGCGACACTTCTTATGCTCGAGCGGTCGGCGCACATATCAGTTTGTAAAGTCACATTTTTGGCTCACTTTTCCATATATATATATATCTCTAATCTTTCTAAAAACCCTAAATTTGGAGTCCGTCTCTCTTTAAAATTCACCTTCTTTTTACAAATACACTTTCATTGATTGATTTCTCAACCCTAGTACCTTTGTTAAAAAGGTAGAGACCGATTACAATTTTTGATACTCGAGACCAAGTCTGGCATGGCAAGACAATTCCCTTGGTAAAGGTATTGTGGAAACATCATGATGTTGAGGAAGCAACTTAGAAGCGTGAGTTGGAAGTTTGGGAGAAGAATCTGAAGCTATTTATTGATGTTTAAACATGTATTAAAAATTTTGTTTTGTTAATGTAATGCAAACATTGTATATGTTGTGGCAATGTAAATTGTATATTCAATAATGAGCATGTGTTTATCATTATGATGAGAATAAATGACTGGTGGATGGGTCATGGTGTTGAATTTGATTTACTATCATTGTTGTAATTGGTTTAAACATGGTTTTATTGTTTTATTCAAATTTCGGGGACAAAATTCTTGAAGGGGAGAGGTTATAGCGATTCTGGTTTAGACCTGACCCATTTGATATTCTAGATCCGAGTTTTATTGTCTTATTTCTCCTTATTCCTCATTGAGTTCAGCTATTGGAGTGCCTTGGTTGCGTTTGGAACAGGGCGAGGGTTTGTTTTCAAAATGGTTCCTGACCCAATTTTGGCTTCTTTGCTCAAGTGACACTTGTTGCGCTCAAGCGGTCTTTGAAAACTCGTAGTACTTTTGCAAGCCTGCAAAGATACTGGGAGTTGGCATTTTGTACTCGAGCGATCATTCTTGCGCTCGAGCGGAGTTGGCTTAAGCGGCCCTTCTTGAGCTTGAGTGATAGTCCATTGTTTGTAAAACTTTTGAAAGTTTGTATTCTTCGATCGAACGGTAAACTTCTTTGCTCGAGCGGTCTCACTTGTTGTGTTTGGTCTCTCGAGCGACACTTTTTACGCTCGAGTGGTCTGCGAGTATATCAGTCTGTAAAGTCACCTTTTTGTCTCAATTTTTCATATATATATATCTTTAAACATTCTAAAGACCTAAATGTAGAGCCTCTCTCTCTAAAACTCATCTTCTCTTTACAAATACACTCTCATCCATTGATTTCTCAACCCTAGTCCCTTTGTTAAAAGGTAGGGACCGATTAGAGTTTTAGATACTCGAGACCAAGTCCGGTGTGGTAAGGCAATTCCTTTGGTAAAGGTGTTATGGAAACATCATGGTGTTGAGGAAGCAACTTGGGAGCATGAGTTAGAAGTTCGGTGGAAGTATCCGAACCTATTTATCGATGTTTGAACATGTATTGAAAATTTTGTTTGGTTAATAATGTAAACATTGTATATGTTGTGGAAATGTGAATTGCATATTCAGTAATGAGCAGGTGTTTATCATGGTGATGGGAATGAATGAACGGTGGATGGGTCATGGTGTTGAATTTGATTTACTACTATTGTTGTAATTGATTTAAACATCGTTTTATTATTTCATTCAAATTTCGGGGATGAAATTCTTTAAGGGGGGAGGTTATAACGATTCTGGTTTAGACCCGACCCATTTGATATTCTGGATCCGAGTTTTATTGTCTTATTTCTCCTTATTCCTCATTGAGTTCGGCTATTTAAGTGCCTTGGTTGTGTTTGGAATAGGGCAGGAGTTTGTTTTTCATAATGGTTCCTACCCAAATTTTGGCTTCTTCACTCGAGGAACACTTTTTGCGCTCGGGCAGTCTTTGATAACTCTCAGTACTTTTGGCGGCTTGAAAAGATACTGGGAGTTGGCATTCTATGCTCGAGCGGTCATTCTTGCGCTCGAGTAGAGATGGCTCGAGCGGCCCTTCTTCAGCTCGAGCAATAGTCCTCTGTTTGTAAAACTTTAGAAAGTTTGTATTCTTCGATCGTGCAGTAAACTTCTTCGCTCGAGCAACACTTTTTACGCTTGAGCAGTCTTCGCGTATATCACTCTATAAAGTCACATTTTTGGCTCACTTTTTCATCTCTCTCTCCCTCTCTCTCTCTCTAAACTCTCTAAACACCCTAAATCTAGAGTCTCTCTCTCTAAAACTCACATTTTCTCTACAAATACACTCTCATCCATTGATTTCTCAATGCTAGTCCCTTTGTTAAAAAGGTTGAGACCAATTAGAGTTTTAGATACTCGAGACCAAGTTGGCGTGGCAAGACAATTCCTTTGGTAAAGGTGTTGTGGAAACATCATGGTGTTGAGAAAGCAACTTGGGAGCATGAGTTGGAAGTTCAGGAGAAGTATGTGGACCTATTTATTGATGTTTGAACATGTATTGAAAATTTGTTTTGTTAATGTAATGTGAACATTGTATATGTTGTGGAAATGTGAATTGTTTTTTTGAGTAATGAACATGTATTTATCATGGTGATTAGAATGAATGACTGGTGGATGGGTCATGGTGTTGAATTTGATTTACTATCATTGTTATAATTGGTTTAAACATGGTTTTGTTGTTTCATTCAAATTTCGGGGACGAAATTCTTTAAGGGGGGGAGGTTATAGCGATTCTGGTTTAGACTCGACCCATTTGATATTCTAGATCTGAGTTTTATTGTCTTATTTCTACTTATTTCTCATTGAGTTAGGGTATTGGAGTGCCTTGGTTGCATTTGGAATAGGGCAGGAGTTTGTTTTTCAAAATGGTTCTTGCCCAAATTTTGGCTTCTTCGCTCGAGCGGTCTTAAAGAACTCTTAGTACTTTTGCAAGCTTGCAAAGATACTGGGAGTTGGCATTCTGTGCTCGAGCGGTCATTCTTGCGCTCAAGCGATGTTGGCTCAAGTAGCACTTCTTGAGCTCGAGCGATAGTCCTTTGTTTGTAAAACTTTTGAAAGTTTGTATTCTTCGATCGAGCAGAAAACTTCTTTGCTCAAGCGGTCTCACTTATTGTGTCTGGTCGCTCGAGTGACCTTTCTTACGCTCGAGCGGTCTGCATGTATATTAGTCTGTCAAGTCAGCTTTTGGCTCACTTTTTCATATCTTTCTCTCTCTAAGCATTCTAAAAACCCTAAATCTAGAGCCTCTCTCTCTAAAACTCACATTCTCTCTACAAATACACTCATCCATTGATTTCTCAACCCTAGTCCCTTTATTAAAAAGGTAGAGCTCATTTAGAGCTTTGTTCTAATCGGAACAAAGTTGGGTTTCGGTGTTTTTGAAGTTTCTCCATTCTCTCTCTAGTCTTCTAAGCTTGAGATAGAATTTCTCCGCACTTTCATATGGTTTTTAACTTAGTTATTTGTTATTTCTAAAACAATATTGTGATTTGGGGATTTTTGAACAAACCGAGGGTTTTTGTTTAAAAATCAAAAGAGGGTTTTCAAATGGATTCTTGAAAATGGTTGTGTGAGTGGAAATGAGGTGGAGTTGTGATAAAATAATTGATTTTGATACTTGAAATTGATTGTGGAAGAAAATGGGGGGTTTTGCTCGAAATATGTCAAATGTTGATTTTGTATAAATAATTGGAATTGATGTTGGAAATGTGAAATTGGGTTGTTATTGATGAGGATGGTGGAGTTGGGTATGTATTACCACTCACATCTTGGAATTTGGAAAGTTTATCTTTATGGAAATAAATTATCTGTTAAAGATATCTATTTTGGGCTATTGGTGGAGGATAGCTATGATTGCTGTACAAATTGGATGAGAATTAGGAGAATCGAAACTATTTTCTCATCCATTGCATTTAGCATTGTTGCATATTTAACACACTTGAAAATGTTGTTGTTTTGAAAAAATGGTGAATAACTTGGAGAATCTGGGTAGGAGTGTGGTTGTGGCATTAAGTTGGCCTGTGTGTCCTTAGTGAAATACCAAAAACCCATGAGGTTAGGTGCCGAGCCCTCCGGTTAATACTGATAAAAATGACAATTTGGTAGTGCTTGTAGCCTACTTACAGACCTGTCCTAGAGATTCATGGTGTTGTATTCATTGCCCTGTTTTTCTATTGTAAAGGAAATGATATCATGAATTGAGATATAAATTTGGCATTGCACGGTTTTGGAAAGAGAAATGAAAATGTTTTGGGCATGAGCATTGTGTATGCATACACCTTATATCTTTGTTATGATTCATAAACTATGTTGTAGTATCTCTAATCGGCTTTGGCTCACCCTATGTGGGAAAACCATTTTCAGGTGCTGATGGTATGCCTCCGCGAAGACAATAGCTTGGGAGGACATGGAGCTGAAGGTTTCTTTTTGTGTATTGTTATATTTATTTTGTACATGCCAAGGGCTTAAACTATAATTGGATTTAAATTCATTTTGTTGTAACCAAGCATTGCCTTGGAAAGATGTAGCCGATAGGGCCCTATTATATCTGTTTTACTCTTACTTCATGTCTTTTGTTTATAACACATGCTATAGATTAAGTGTTTGGGCTTATGTATAATTGCATGTATTATCTTTTGTACTATGGAATCATGTGAAATGGAAGGGACATTGTATTTAGAATGGTATGATTATTTATTAATATTATGGATGGTTCTATTGTAATTATTTTCAGGGCATTACAAATGTTATAGACAAATTTATTATTAGAATCAAACTTGCTTGCTTCCTTGCAGAGCAATGACAATTTATTCTTCGTAGACATTCTTTTGCAAACAATGCTAAACTTAGACTTGAAGAGGCTTATATGATTTAAAAAGTAGAAAACTACTTGCATAAATGGAATAAAAATTATTTTAACCAAGGTCAGATAAATTACGTTAGCCCCAAAAGAGGCTGGAATCTTTCACTCTCTATAATGGGAGAGCATCTACGACTTTACTATTCAAACAAGTGGTATCACAACATCCTAAAAATAGGAGAGCATCCTGCCTTATTTTGAAAGGTCACGGAAGCTCACTATATGCGCTAGGTCGATTGGTCAAGAAGGGGTACTTCGGCAGGATTACCTAATATACCTCTTATAGCTAACACAGAGAAGTGAAAGGAGGATTAAGTGGTACGACGATAATCCAGATGCAAGGGTTGTGTTTCCAACGTGACATTGCCTACATCCATCTAGCCTTTTGGCAAGCCTCCGGCAAGCCGTCTAGGATATCAGATGGTAAACATAGTGATTTAAGAGCTCCATGCAAGTGCAATGCAAAGAACATATATATGCAGATAAAAGTTTACATCATGAAGTTCAAGTCAAGCTCTCTAATATTTCTAGCGGAGTCGCCAGAAACTATAGCTAGTTTTTTGCGCTCCTCGGAGGGGTTTAGTCTCCTCGGAGGCGATTCCCTACAGTTCGGACTCCCGTGGTTTTGAATTTGGCTTCATAAGTGTAATGTGAAACAGAAAAAATGAATAAGAGTCTAGATCCGACAAATCTTTAAAAAATTCATTAATAACCAGAGTTGTCAAAAATAGACTGCATTGGCAGATTTCAGAGTCGCCACCTAATATTTTTGGAAAAATTAGGAAATTCGTGACTCGTGCCAAATGCCACTTGTCTGTCATAACCAAAGTTGTCTCAGTTCAAAAACTTATGTATGAGACGGAAATGTCATGAATTGAGCACCCCACTCACCCGATCAAAGATCGTCCTCTACTAAATCATGATGTGAATCTTATAGACATTATATGCTTATGTTCTAATTATTAATATACTAACATTATTATGTGAGGCAAACGAGTATAGACCACGTCACTTATTTTGGAATGCTTTGATTTCATGCTTTTTTTGAAAGAGTTTTCGAATATATGCAACCCAAAGAAAAAATGAGCTCATATGTACAACAATCAAAGTCATTTCAATTTAATTAAAATAGCCTCCATCCACAGGCATTCATAGAGATATATCAAGTAAGAAAGTAGCCTCATGGTAGTATGCTCAACATGGTAACACAAACACACATGTGATATGCTGAAGCAAAAATGCTCACCGAGTACTTAACCGTGGCAAGACAAAAAAAAGAAGATAGTTAGAAAAAAATGATGATCCTAATATGCAAAATGATTAATGCAACGCATACAAAAATGCAACTCCTAGATTTTGCTACTAACATGACATGTGAACCAACTCAAAGCATGAGGTAGCACACATAATCAAGTAGAAAATGATAAAGACATCAAGTATGATGAGCTGAACCGTTAATGCATGCAAAAATGGATACAAAGCATGGGAATGATAATGGAAAACATGATACTTCATACAACCATGATAAACATGTAAATAAAAAGGAGAAAGAAATGGAGGTTAGAAGACATACATCAAGTGTTACAAATTTTCCGTCTTACAAGAGGGTCCGAATGGCCTAATCAACTAATTATTACATCACCGAATGAATAATTACCTAACTATTACATTTGCAAATATTACAACAATAAATATTAAAGAAACAAAAACAAGAACAACATGCACGCAAGTGAGAACATCCCCCACTAACTGCTCTGTCTGCCATCTGGAGAACTGCCATGTTTTACCCTCAGCCACTGCTCTATTCTATTGACAACAGTCTGTTGTTTATACACTTTGAGCCGCGGCCGTACCACAATGAAGGCCGACCTTGCTTCAATTTTAGCCCAAAAACCTGTTTTGTGTAGTGAGGTAATAACAGTGCAGCTATAGTGTTTCTAAAGATGTTTATCCCTTCTATCCCTTTCTATTATGAAGATATTCAAGGAAGAAATAAACTTGTTTCTCAAATCATCAACCATCGCAAGGTTGTTGCATGATGATCTTAGAGGCAATAGGAAAAGACTTTACTAAGCAAAAAAGAAAAAGAAAAAAAAGAGAGGATTTTCTCCTTACCTCCTTCTTATCATAAGGTTATTCAAGAGGTAGACATGTTTCACAAATGATCAAACATCACAAGATAGTATGTGATGATTAAAATAAAAAATAATAACAACTCAAAAATTGTTGTAAATGCCTCTCCCTACTCATGGAATAAGGATGAGACATCCATTTCCATGTTTCAAGTGGAATTAGAAGAGAGTTTCCAACACTTTTGGTAAAGAGCTCTATCTGAGCCACAATGAAAGTAAGGGAGAAACTCGAAATCAAGCTAACTATTAAAAGCTTAAATGCACGACTCGCCAAAGTTGTTGACAACTCCTCTTTTGTTCATGGAATAAGGATGAGACATCCATTTCAATGTTTCAAAAATGATCGGAAAGAGAGTTTTTCAACACTTTGACACACACCTAACTTCAAGGTAAACAACAATAGTATGAAAGCGAAAGATTTATAACTAGTTATTCAAACTTATGGCGGGGTGGCTAAGCTCTAAACCTCCCATGACCACAAGGTTCCGATATACTTAAGAAAAGCTATCAACTCAAACGTATTGGTGGCTATGTCCCAAAAACACCAAATCCACGAGGACTATTATGCTATTACAACAACGAAACTATAGTATTCAACTCATAAATAAAGCGATCAACTGAAGTAGATTTGCAGCTACATCCTAAACACACCAAATCCATGAGGACTATTATGTTATTACAACAATGAAACTATAGTACTCAAAGCATAATTATTTAAAACATTAAATAGCCCATAAACACAAAGAAAACAGTGCTAAAACTAAGAGAAAACAAGAAGAAAAAGTATAGAGAAACTATGGTTAACAACTAGTAATTAAGCTTAAGGAATGGTGGCTAACCCCTCCACTTTTGGTAACCTTAATAACATATTTCAGCCCCAAAACAACTCAAAAATAGTGTACAAAATAAGAAAAAGAGAGGAAGAGAGTAAAAGAGAAAGAAATAAAAGATGCAAAGTTATACCTCTTGAGAAGAGAGGTAATTTCTTAGTTATCAAACTTTAATCCTAACACCCTCAAGTATCTGAAATATAGTTTGAAACTTTAGCAAAAAGCTTCAAGAACAAGCTTTAATGGTGTATGTATTGTATATGTACAGTTCAAGAAGGTTTGAAGATGAAGAAAGGCTTTGAAGATAAATGTATGTCTAAGCTCCTACAAATTTCTCCTAGAACAACTCTTTAACCTCTAGGTTCTAAAAATATGTCTTTAATTCTCTACAAGAAAGCTTCAAATCCAAGCTTTAATGGTGTATGGAGGGTGAGATTTGAGTTGAAGAACAAAAGAAGCTTGAAGGTTCAAGGCTAGTTCTAAGCTCTCATCAATGTCTATGCCTCTTGGAAGGTTTCTAACACTAAAATTTGAGGTGGGAGGTCTTATTTATAGAGTTTGAGATGTTTTGGTCGAAAATATCTTCAGAAATGGCGAGGTGGCAAAATCTTGTGCATGGGGGCAAACTGCTATAAAACGCTCTGCGTGGCGCTAATGAAACTCAGTTGGGTCCTAAACCCACGACCAATCCAAATAATGAAAGGCTAGGTCTAAGAGGCTGAAACCCGGCTAGGTCTAAACAAGCCACGGTCAGATCTAAACAAACCCGGTCGGGTCAAACAAAATCTACTTTCAAGCCGAACTTCAAATGGGCATATCTCCCTCATTCGGACTCGGTTTTAGGTGATTCTTGTGTTTAAATTGAAGCCCCAAAAGTTTACTTTACAATGGTGGTGGCCTCACATCTAAATTCTAAGTATACAAAAAGATATGCCTAATTTAGTGAATGTTGTACATTTCTTTCTTAACGGTTTGATGCAAAACCTTTTCCTAAACTAGTTTTCTTCCACCCCCTCTTATTTCCTTTAACTCTAAACCTATAAGATGTTTTTAAAGATTTTTTCAAATGGTTCACCTCTTTTCCATTTATTTCCACTTTGTCCTTACTTAGTTTACTGAAATGTGCAATATTTTAATCGAAATGCGAGCCTCGGAACATCGTAGAAATATTTAGAAAAATATTTTGAAAAGAGGGTTTTAAGGTCTAAAATAGTTTGGCCAAAATGAGGCGTAAGGTTTGGGATTAGAGCTTGAATCAAAATTTCTTCACTGAGAATTCAACAGATTACACAGTGTAATTTTTATCATCGGGTGTTCGGAATGAAGTGTCCAACTCTTAGGGGTGGTAAAAAATGGAGTGTTGTAGCTTGGCTTTTCACACTCCTTTCAGAAGAATGAATAGCCCATACATTTCGGACTCTACTTGTGTGGTTTTGAATCTGATTTCACAAGTGCAATGTGAAACAGTGGAAACACAAAAAGAGCCCAAATCCGACAATTTCTTTTAGAAAATCGATGTTTTGAATCAAATGCCAAAAATGGACTACTTTGCCAGATATCAGAGTCGCCACCTAAATATTTATTTTGGGAAATTTAGGAAACTCGTGACTCATGCCAAAGGCCATTAGTCCATCGTTACCAAAGTGTCTTGGCTCGGGAACTTAGGTATGAGACGGGAAGGTCAATAATGAGCACCCCACTCACCCGATCAAATATCGGCCTCTACTAATCATGATGTGATTCTTATGTACAGTATATGTTCTTATTTTATCTTTAACATACAAGTATAGACTAATTTCACGAACAGTTGGAACATTTGATTTCTTGTTTGTTTTGAAAAAAGTGTTTTGAATATGTACCACTTGAAAAAGTGATCTCATATATATACATTAATCAAAGTATCCCAATGTCAGTGAATAGCCTTCATCTATAGGCATTCAAACAGGTATATCAAGTAAGCATTTAGCCTCATGGTAGTATGTTTGATATGGCAGCAATCACACTTATGCAATATGCTAAAGCATAAAAATTTACCTCGTACTCCAAGCCAAAAGAGGAATTAGTTAGAACAGAATGCATGATCCTAACTATGTGATATGGCTAATGCAACACATACGATATGCAATTAATAAGCTCGGCTGCTAGCATGGCATGCGAGTCAATTCAAGGCATGTGATAGCGCACGTATTCAAGTAAAGAGTTTGAATTTGACATTTGAATAATATGATGAGCCGAACTTTTATGCATGTAAAATGAGTGGATGCAAGTCATGGGAATGCTAATTTGAAAATATGATATCCCTATACTAACCATCATAAGCAGATAAATAAAAGGGAGAAAGAATGGGGGTCGGAAGACATACAACTTATTACATATTTGTCCTTACGAAGGAGGGTTTGAATGTTCAACTGTCCGAATAAATAATTATTACAAATCCGAATGAATGATAACTAGAAGGGGCTGTCTAATTTATCACAACAAATATACAATGATTGCGCGATGCTCCTCAGGAATTACTCTGTATGCCTTGCTGGAATTTGTTCTGTTTCACCTTATCATTGCTTTCAACTAAAAGTGTATTGTTTGCAATTTATTGGAGCCTTGCTGTGCCAGCCCAAAATGAGACTCAGTCGAGCCCCAAATAAATCCAATACCTTGTTTTCTTGTAGAAATCTATTTTTTTTTGTGCCTGAGGTGAAACAGTGCAGATAGGGTATTCCTAGTCATGTTTGTCTCTTCTACCCTTCTCTATCATAGAAAATACTTAAGAGAGGAGCGAACTCGGTTCCCAAACCATCTATGGTTGGAAGTTGATTTGCAAGATGATTTTGGACACGATAAGACAAAGATCAATAAATGTAATGCACAATAACCACCCCTCCCTCCTATCATGAAGTGAATTCAAGAACAGAAGTAGAGACGCTTCACAGTTGATCAAAATATCATGAATTGATGTAAGACAAGCCTTGACACAATTGACTCCGGCATAACGTCTGGCCGTAAAAACGCTTCAAGATTCATCAAAAACATCATGAATTGATGTAAGACAAGCCTTGACACAATAAACTCGGTATAACGTCTGACCGAATTCAATCAATCATATTGGTTCTTTATGTCAGTTGATTCATTTTAAACTCAATTTTATTAGTCTCTTTTATATTACCTTTCCTTTTCTTTAATCCATTAAAAGTCCACGGTGATATTTACATCCACTAAGTCCGAAACACATTAAAGGGAAACAAGTGTCGACTTAACTCGAGGAAATAAACCTTATTTTATTCGGGGGAAATTACAAAGGAAGAGTCAAACTTATTTACAAGTTAAGGATTTCAAGTCAAACCCAAGATGCGCAACAAGGACTAGTCAAACTCAGAAGAGTGATAATGACTTAGAAAAATACAAAGTGAGTGATAATGACTTGAAATCCAAACTTGATAATTAGTGATAATGACACTTTCCTTGGTGATTTCCAAGGGTCCATTAGTCCCTTAAAAGTAAACACCCTAGTGAAAAAAAGAAATAAAAAATAAAAGATTGGCTTTAGTATAAGAAATATGTATGCCTTTGGTAATGAACCTCCGAAGAGATTAAACCATTAAGCATGAAAAAGTTTTATGCCTTTAGTAATGAACCTCTGAAGAGATTAAACTATTAAGCATGGAAAAAAGTTCTTTCTTATATTTGAATAACAACCTTAATTTTTCACAACTTTTGGATCAAAATAATCAAAGAATGGAGAGAGGTTGCAGATATGATTATGCGAAGTTGATTAATTGATTATTTTAAAAAAAACATAATACGCAAAGCAAAATTATTGAAATAAATTAAATAGCCCCCTAAAAGAGCATAAAATAGTGCTGAAATTAAGCTATAGAAGGTGCACAATCATAAAGAGGTTAAAGCTAGCAAACAAGTGTAAGTAAGGGTGGCTAACCCCCCCTACTTTTATAACTTCAAATCACATATTTTAGATGTTGAAAAACAGCCCCAAAACAGTCCCAAATCAGCCCCAAAACGATGTGTAGACCGCCCCGAACTCCGCTCCGCGCGCGAGGGCGCGAATTGTTCTTAGCTACTACAGTTCGGACTCGTGTTACAGTTCTGAATCTAATCTCACAAAGTGCAATGTGAGACCGATAAATCACCAAAGAGTCCAAACCCGGCAAATCGTTTTGGAAAATCGATTTTAATAAAGAAGTGCCAAACATGGACTGCGTTGCCAGATACAGAGTCGACACCTAAATATTTTATTTTGGGAAATTTAGGAAACCCTGACTCGTGCCTAAGGCCACGTGTCTGTCATCACCAAAGTTGCCTCGGCTCTGGAACTTGGGTACGACAGGAGAAGGTCATGCAATGAGCACCCCCGCTCGCCTGATCAAAGATCGGCCTTTACTAACATGATATTTTGTTTTTAAAAACACATGTGCTCTTATTCCGGTTTATTAGCCTAATTTACTATGTGATGCGCACATCATACAAGTATAGACTAGAAATCCTAAATTGGAACAAAACATCTCATGTTTGTTTGTTTGAAAATGGTTTGAAGTTGCTACTCGTAAGTAGGCTAAGTCATGGATTTTGCCACCCTCAAGTGGGCTTTAGAAAACATGGTGATTTGCCACTTCAAGTGGGCTTAAAACTCGCATTTTGATGAATTGTTCCAATTCAAGCAATGAAGCCTTCATCCACAGGCATTCATGCAGTTATATCAGTTAAGCAAATAGCCTCATGGCAAGCATGCTAACATGGCAACACTCACACTCATGCAAGGATGCTAAAGCATAAACACTCACAGTGTACTCCGAGCTAAAAAAGAAAGCTAGTTAGTAATCAATGCATGATCCTAGCTATGTCAACAATGCCTAATGCAACACATGCAAAGATGCAATTAAAATAGGCTCGGCTATTCTAAGATGTCATGTGAATGCAACTTGATAACATGTATTCAAATAGGGATTGAAATACAATGCAGTTTGTATGATGCGCCGAGCCCAGTGCATGCAAGACAGATGGATGGATGCAAACATGCAAAGCATAAGGATGCTAATTGAAAATGACCCTAAACTAACCATCGAAAGCTGATAAGTAAAAGGAAGAAAGCAATGAGGGTTGGAAGACATGCATTATACATACGCACACTTATTACAACAGTTGTGCCCTCTCGACGGAGGGTCCGAATAATAAAATAACTTGCTAATCTAAGCTAATTAAACTAATTATTACAAAACGAAACTAATTAACTAACAAGTTAACTAATTAGTTATTATAACACAAATTGAAACAAATAGCTAATTGCATTAACTACTCAAGTACAAAACCAAAGCATTAGCTAGCTAAGTAAAGAAGCTAAGTAAAGCAGTAAAGAGATGTCCTCGGAGGGAGAAGAGTGTATGCATGCTTGGTCACCTCGTTCAGAAATTCATCACGATACCCCAACTTGCCTCTGTTTGCATTTGATTTCAGATCACTGCACAAACTTCAGGGTAGCTTCTACTCCATCATGGGGACCCCCAGGAAGGTGGCCGACCAGTTATTGGTGTTGCCAACCACTTGTAAACCACTTACCATTACTGCAGACCAGATAAAGTGGTCGGCCAGCCACTTTTACTGGTCTACCGACCACTTTTTGCGGCACTCCTCCAGTTTGCTGCAACAGAGAGCAAGAAGGGGTATGGCAATGTATTTGCAAGATATGTGTGCACAACCACTCTCCCTATCATTTCATGATCTCAAGGGAGTGTGATTCTCGACTCTCGAACCACTAACTGAGCATCGCAATGCACGATGGCCGAGAAACCAAGATTGCACGAATCAATGTAAATGAATGCACACATAACACATAAATGCCTTAACCTCTATCATGTACAGTCAAGAGGGTCGGCGACCGAGAATTGAGGCACGTTTCATCACTTCAAGTATGAAACGTCCCTCATTTCTCGTGCTTGGAATAACATCCTATCCAAACACAATGCAACACAAGCATGCTAAACACAATGTAATGCAACAAGCATACAACATGCTATTCTACCAATGGTAGGCTGGTATGCACAAAATTCCAAACACAATGCAAGGCATGCACACACTATGCAATGCATGCACATGCAAACAACATGGAATGTAACAACATGTGAACAACATGCAAACAAACATGCTATATGGACTTAAACCGAATATGGACAGATCTCAATCATGCCCAAAATAGTGGCCAAAATGCATCAAAACTAAGGCACAAAAGGGCTAAGAACACATGCTCATGTGAGGGCCCATCAACTAGGTATAAGTACATAACTCTCAAAAGTGCTCAAGGAGTGACAAATCAAAGAGTGTAGCCACACTATATGCACTTAAATCAGGTATGAAATGATGCCAAATCATCCGATCAACACAAGCATGGCATGCTAGGGTCCTTAAAGTATAAATCTACCAAAGAGGACTACACAAGAGGCATGCAATACATGGCACAAATGAATGAACCAAGCATGGACAAAGTTCAAATAGGTCAAGACAATGACCAAAACATGCTAAGATGGGGGGGCTCAAATGTCTAAGCATGCATGCATGCACACTAGGCCATAAGCAAGGCAACAATGCACAACCTATAGAGGCACTCAAAGGGTGAAAGAAGTGGGAACATGACAATGCTACATGCTCTGAAATACTAGGTTAAATGATGCCAAATCATGTACATGTCACAAATGAAGCATGCTAGGAGGCTCAAAGCTTGAAACTAGCATAAGCACTTGCACTATAGCTATGCAAAACATGAAGCATATAGCCATTATAACCCAAAATAGTCCTAGATCATGCTAAATCAAGGTTAAAACATGCATGGAGTATAGCCAAAACAAGCTAGCATGAAGGCATGAAGCATGGAATATGCAAGGCCAAAAGGGAAGATTACACTACACCTACCAAAACCAAGCATGAGATGGCTTCACCAACAAAAATTAGAGTTATATCATGGCAAAATAACCCCAAAAACACACTAAAATGATAGCTCACAAGATTAGTCATGAAGGCATACACAATGGCTCATGTTTAAGGCATAAAGCACAAACTCTCCAATGCATTGAAAGAGTGATAGATGCGAATGTATGACCACACTACATGCACTGAAATCACATATGAAATGATGCCAAACCATGAAAATAACCCAAGCAATGCATGCTAGTGGCTTCAATACACAAAGCTAATGAGCTAGATTGAACCATGGCTATACAAAGCAATGCATGCATGACCAAAACAACATAAATTAGACCTAGAGCATGCTAAAACATGACCAAAAGCTAGCTGAATTTAAGCCAAAATCATGCTAGAATGATAGTCAAAAGCATGATGTATGTTAGGCCAATGAATGGAAATGCACTACAAGTGCATGGAGCATGCAAGGGGCTATCAAACCACGTCAAAATAGTGGTATGCCATGTCAAAATAACCCCAAATACATGTTAAGATGGAGTCAACATAAGCTTAACAAACATGCTCAAACATGAGGCAAATGAAGCAAGCATCCAAGACACAAGCAGAGGGGATGATCCTCTCCTATTTAATACCTCAAAACACAAGTTTTACTACTGAAAATCCACTGGATTTCAGTGGTTAAAAGGCCAAGAGAAAGTGATCTCAAGGGCCTAAAGTGATGGTGTAAAACAAAGCCAAACAAGACACAAGAGGGGGTAGACCACCCCCAACACAAAAGAGACCTTAAACAAACATTACAAGCATGCAGAATCAGAGCTTTTTGTAGTATAAAGTCAAGCCAAAATAAGCATGCAAATAGGTCCAAAAGCTTAATTAAAAATAAGGGTTAAAGAGGTTTGAAGCTCACCCTTGTAGAACCACTTTAGAACAACAACTCTAGCAGCTTTCTTAGATCAAAACTAGTCCAAAAACACCAAAACTAGCTTCAAAGTGCCTCAGCAACAAGAGTATGGTGTTTGAGTGTGTGTTTGTGTGCAATAGTATGATGAAAATGCACTTTTATGCACAAAACAAGAGAGAAGGGGCAAATATAGAGATAGGTGTGTATCTGTAGCTCAAGCACAAAATTCTGAACCTAAGGCAAGAGGGGGGAGGTTCTCTTTTATAAAGAACCAAAACTTAATCTTGTTGAACAAGCTTAGGCCTTCAAGCCATCCCTCCATACACGTGTATGGAGGATGGTTTCTGTGCCCTCCAGCTGTAACTGGCACCAAAAGATCTTTAGAAAGGTACTGGAAAGCTGCCAACCACTTGAAGTGGTCGGCCAGCTACTTGTAGTGGTTGATCGACCACCACAAGTGGTCTGCAAAGGAAGAAAATGGTCGGCAGGTGGGGAGAGGTGGTCTGCACAATGAAAGTAAGCTAATGGCATGGTGGCCGACCACTTTTGATGGTCCAAAGACCAAGAAGACCAGTTGGCCGACCAGAAAACTGGCTGGCAGGAAGAAAAGTGGTTTTCAGGGAGAGAAACTGGTCTCCCACACTTATTCCATGCTCTAAGCAAGGAAAACAAGGTTTGTGCAAAAAACAAGCCAAAAACAAACCAAAAAGGATGCAAGACGAAAGTCTGGGGGTCAAGGCGCGCAGCCGGAAGCCTCGAAAACTAGTCTACGAGCATAGAAAGTGGTCTACGAGGGAAAAGTGGTCTTTAACCACAAAAAGTGGTCTATGAGACCTTTGTGTCCCTCTAGACCAAGGCAACAAGGCATGGTCCGAAAACCAGGCCAAAAGGAGAACGTTAAGCGGTCCCGAGACAAGGCGCGCGACCGAAGGCTCCGAAAATCAAAAACTGGCCTACCAGAGGGAAAAGTGGTCAGCGACCACAAAAAGTGGTCTACCGACCTCTCTCTCCCTCCAGGCAAAGGAAAACAAGGATTGGTTCAAAACCAAACCAAAAAGGAAGCAAGACAAGGCACGCGGCCGAAGGCTCCGGAAACTAGCCTATAAGAGGGAAAAGTGGTCTACGACCACAAAAAGTGGTCTCCCGACCTCTCTCTCCCTCCAGGCAAGGGAAAACAAGGCTTGGTCCATAAACTGAGCCAAAACACAAAGAGTTCAGAGGCCCGGAGGCAAGGCACTCAGCCGAAAACTCCGGAAACTCGAACCGAGCACAAACATGCACAATCATCGAGCGCTCAAACGATGACGTTTGAGTCTTAAGGTCGGTCAAAAATGGGGTGTCTACACGATGATAAAAATTAGAGAAAACAAGTGGGAAATACAAGGATTTAAGCTAGGAATAAGGTTCAAGCAAGGGTGATTAACCCCTTCACCTTTGGGTAGCTTTTAATCACAAGTTTCAGCCCTTAAAATAGTCCCAAAACAATATGAAAACACAAGAAAAAGATGAACAAAGATTGAAATGAAAGTGAGGAAGCTTTACCTCTTGTAGAGAAGATGTTCTTATTGTAAACCAAACTTGATTCCAAAGCACCCTCAATTTTGAGTTATGATTTTCAATTCTCAACTCAAGTTCCAAGTTCACGCTCTTGTATGGTATGTATGGATGATATAAGAGCTTCAAGGCTTATGGAAGAACAAGATGGATTGTAGCTTTGATCTTTTCTAACTCTTGATATTTCTAACTCACTTGATATTGATTTGATCTCTCTAACCAAATTCTATATTATTTTTTTCAACCTCCTTTCAACCTCCTTACAACAGTCTGAACCCTGCTATTTATAGGCCTTGAACAGGTCTGATAAAAAAATCAGCAAAATTGGGTAGCTAGCAGAACATTGCTAAAACTACCTGAAAAGTCAAGAGGTCCGGCCGGACCTTGGTATCTCCGGCTGGATGGCATTGCGGTCCGGCCGGACTTCAGTGTATGTCCACTATTTCTTACTTTCAGGTTCAATACAGGTTGGTACAAGGTGCAATACTGAAATTCTAGGGTAGAAATACAGTGGGTATGGCAGGTTGGAATTGTTTAGAGCTCGAACTAGGATTCCTTTATTGAGATTTCAAACCACTGACTTAATGTAATTGTCATCATCGAGTGCTCGGAATAAAGCGCCTAAGTCTTACGAGCGGTCAAAATTGGGGTGTTTACAGTTGCCCCTCTTTGACAGAGCTCAAAGTCATTTCACGACGCGAGTGAATGTCAAAGCCTGAAGAGGAGGAATAGTGAAATTCAATCGCTCCGGTCGCGAGAGGAGGAATAGTGAAATCCAATCGCTCCGTTAGCGAGAGGAGGAATAGTGAAATCCAATCGCTCCGGTTGCGAGATGAGGAATAGTAAAATCCAATCGCTCCGTTCGCAAGAGGAGGAATAGTGAAATCCAATCGCTCCGTTCGCGAGAGGAGGAATAGTGAAATTGAACTTGAGATGCACAAGACAGTGCTATGTGAGAAATTGGGGTGGCGTAACTAGCCATAGTTCATACGAAGAGGATGAAGGTTTTAACCGGATAAACATGAACTCTTAAATGTGAAGTCCAAACGCGTCTCACGCGAGTGGAAGAAGGTATGGTAGAATGATTTCTTTGTTTTTGTTTTTGAAAATATCATCATTTTTTTTTTCATTCATCAGAAAAACATCGCCGGTGATAATTACTGCGCACTTTTTGGCGATAAAAACTTGATAGTGGGACAAAAACCAACTTACAGATTATTGAAACAAATCATAACAAAGAAAATGAAATTTATGGTGTGAATGTAACATACATAAAATAACATCGGAATAAAAACTTCCTCCCCCTCCCATTTTTTTTTTTTTTTAATGTACATTTTATATACTCAAATAAAATAAAAAAGAATGAAGTAAAACAAACCCCCCTCTTTATATATATATATATATTTTATTTGCCTTATTTATTTATTTATTATATTTGTTTTTTTTTCTTTTCTTTTTTTTTAATATACACTCAACTCAAAATAACATATAAAATAAGATAAATTCATTGATTTTTTTTTTTTTTATAGTATACAGGTTTACACAAAATAATGATTTGATTTGATTGATTTTTTTTAATGTTATTTTCTTACTCAGATAATACAAAAGAAAATAATAAACAAAAAAAGGGGTTTTTTTTTTTTTTTTAAAAGTCCAGTTGGATCTTGGTGAGGTACGACTGGATATACGGACCTTCGGCCGGACTTCGACGGCGGCAGGGGCAGATTTGGAAGCCCTCGACTTGTCGTTTTAAATAACACAAACCAACCCTCATTTCCTCACACCTCAACATCCGAAATCCCTCCCTCTTTCTCTCTAGCATCCCTCTCTCTCTAGATTTCTCCTTTTTCTCGTGAACCAAACAACCCTCGCCATTTTTTCTTTGAAACCCTTTTCATCCTCTGCATTTTGAATCGATTGGATTTTGATTTGGTGGAGTTTGGGTCTTTTTCTTTATTTTTCTCATTTTTACCCACATTTTCCTCTTTCTCTATTTGATTTTACACACTCTCTTTATTTTCTCTCTCCTAGGGTTTTGAAATTTGGGATTTCTAACCATTTTCCCTTAGTTTGTCATTTTTCTCCATTTTTCTCTACCTTTTCCCATTGCTAGCGATGAGGTTCCCCTTCCTGACCTGGCCATAGATATTGGTGCCACCCTTGGTGCAGATATGGAGGCCGATGATGCTCCTACTTTGCTTCCTCTTGCCAAGAGGCCATTTCATGGGGCCACTTACCTATTGCGCACTCACATTTTCCCCGCCAGGAAGGATTTTACAATTTATGGGCTTCATTCCTGGGCTGGAGGAGGACACACTATTGCGCGAGCCCATAGAGCACTTATCTGCTGATGCCTCCACGGTAAGCAACTTTCCTTTGTTTTGTACATATGTGACTTTCCTTTGTTGTGTACATAAGTGAAACAAACCATTCTTCTCTGCTATATACACATTGATACATTTCCCATTTACAGGTTGTAGCCAGGAGGATTATCGGTTATGGGACCATATTGGGCCCTCGGCGTTGGTACGAGTGGCTTCCAGCGGAGGTTCGTACAGTAGTCGATGCCACCGGCTTTGGGCCCTTCTACTCTGGGCTCATATAGATGTGGGCTGAGTCAGTGCTATGCGGAGCTTTGGTCGATAGATGGTGGGACACCACAGACTTGTTCCTCTTTTCTTCGACCGGAGAGATGACGCTGACGCCATATGACTTCTCGATGCTCACTGGCTTACGGGTCAGAGTTGGCAGCCCGATCCCATTTGATCCAAACATGGCACAGTAGAGAGCTATATAGCTCCAGCTTCTTGGAGCGATCCCGGACATCAGCAGTTAGGGGATAGTGCACTACAGCTGGTTTTATGATCACTTCATCGACCGTCAGCCAGCTACTGCAGATGAGGTTGCCCAGTAAGCCCGTGGCTTCCTCATGTATCTCCTCGGTACCACCCTGTTTACGAACAGGGAAAATACCGTGGGCATATATCTTCTAGGGGCACTGGTGCACCTACCGTGGGTGGCAGAGTACGATTGGGGTAGCGCTGGCCTGGCCACCTTATATTGCTATATGAGCTTTGTGTCCCGCCGCAAGGCGGATTTACTCGGTGGCTACTGGAGAGTTTGGGAGGTGCGCGTCTCACCCCTTTACTTTTTTTACTCAACTTTGCATTCTGTACTTTGTATTTCCTGCTCGTCTTTACTCTGCATTTCATATCTGCTCATTTGCTTTATTTATGCTCATCTGTTTACAGCTTTGGGTTTACACGTATTTCACCACTCTAGCTCTGGTCCCAGTGAGGCCGATTGAGTTGTCAGTACCCCGCTCTCTGTACTACAACTCACGGTCCAGCCGCCGCCGCCGCCGTCTAGTAGATCAGACCTTCCCATACTTCTACTGCTTTTTTGATATGATCACTGTGGACCAGGTAACACAATATCATTCTTTGCATTCCATATCACTGTTCTCATACTTTACTAGCATCCTCATACTGTTGGCATTTGCCACTGCACTGTTTTGCTCATTATACACTGATTTTCTAACACTACACTAATTTCTGACACTGAATAATATTTGACACTGCACTGTCACTGCACTGACATCTGACACTACACTGACATCTGACACTGTATTGATTCACATGTTGATTGGCATCCTTGGGCGGGTATCCTCCCAGCGTCCATAGCGACTTATGTTGCTGCCTAGTATGCCTCTACGATGAGGATTCTGTTCGAGGGCCCTTTTGGTCGGGCCTATTATCTGGGGGAGAGGTTCATCTGTCTGACCAGAAGGGTTGTCGATCCAGATGTTCCGTATCCTCCTCCTCCAGGCATGAGGATAGTTGATGAGATACAGGACGGACCTACGATCGACCTCTTGATGGAGGGAGAGGACAGTGATAGATACCATATGGCCGGCGACTTCACTACCTTTTTGCACACTCGGGTGATGGCGCTTCTTACCCCGGGCGCAGTCTGTGCTGTTCCGGAGGTCGCAGCTACTGCGGCTGGTGCTGGTAATGCCCCTGCTAGAGGTGCCCCTGCCATTGCTCCTATTCCTGGGTTTCCTGTGATTCCCACGGAAATCACATACATGTGCCCAAACGGGGTGCTTGAGTAGATTTCGATCGATGAGATCGCGGAGAGGGACCATCAGATAGTGTTCGCTCCAGGCATTGAGCAGGTACACATTTCTTTATTGTTTCCACTTACTATACTTCATCTCGTTTGATTGCTTCTATTTTTGGCTATATTTCTGAAACTCTACTCTCTTTTTTGCAGGTGACCTTGCGCGGACCGTCCATCAGCTACTCCTCATGGTACGACAGAGTCAGACCACTCTAGCTGCTCACGGGCTTGAGGTAAGCTTTGCCCCTAGTTTACAGTCATTTCATTCTGGCTCTGTTTGTCATCTTATAACTATCTGCACTCTCCTTTCGTTTCTTTTTTTTAGCTTGGACTGGCACCGGTGGCACCTGCAGGACCTTTTCCAGCTAGAAGATAGAGGCGGGGCCCAGTGAGGGGCAGGGGAGGAGCTGATTGAGGGAGAGGCCGAGTGAGGCAGCGCTTACCTTCTGAGGAGTCCTTTGAGGGCTCTTCGACCCCTGAGGAGGAGGGAGAGGAGTTTAACATGCAGTCCGGCAGTGCCAGTGATGACAGCGATGCACCTTCTACATAGCTGAGGAGGAGGAGAGCTAGGACGGACTATTGATGACGATGATGACTTTATCTCTTTTATTTTGCTTTTGTTTGTTTTTTTTATTTCTTTGCTTTGTACTTTGAAACACTAGCTTCAAGGAGACTCATTGTTTTTGAAAACCTTTCTTTTGTTTTATGTGTAAAACATGATCGGGGTTGGACTTGCTAGTTTATAAAAACAAGTGTTGTTTTTTTTTTTTTTTTTTTTTTTTTTTTTTTTTTTTGTGGATGATCATCTTCTTGCGAATTGTATTGCAGGCGAATGGATAGCAATTGCATGAGAATCTTCTAGAGACTTGTGCTTGATTCATGAATCGAATAACAACTTACAACTGGACAAAATATACAACTTGATAAAAAGAAAACATAATGGAAACAACTCAAAACTATTACAACAGACTTGGTATAAGTAAAACAAGACTCAAAATACATCCACAACACAAGAGGACAAAGAGTAGGCTTTCCTGTTAGTGCATTGTCTGGCCCACCATTGAGGTATGACCGGACCTCGGTAGGCACGGCCGAACCACACTAAGGTATGGCCAGACCTTGATAAAGGGTTTGGTGAGTGCCTAGTTATCAACTCCATCTAAAATTCTATAAATGGGGCTTTCATACTGTTGTTTCTAGCAGAAGAGGAAGTCTTTTACATTTTGCTCTCAAAATGGAGATGTTGCTCATCTATAGGCTCCAAGACTGGATAACCACTTTAGATGGCTCAGAAAAGGTGGACTTTTGTGGTTTCGGCCTAAACACTCTTTTTCCATTGAGCCGCACTTCACTTTATTTTCCATTTCTCCATGCTGCTGCTCGGTGCTGGAATCCAATCATGCATGTATTCTACTTTGGTTCATAAGAGATGTGTCCAACACTTGAAGAATTTCAAGCATTGATGGAATCTCGTCGTGATAAAGAAATCATGCCTCAACCCCGTTTTGGCCATGCTCAAGCTTTAGGATGGATGTGTGGGCTTACTTTGCACGAGGCTCGATCCTTGGGTCACAATGGGGAATTAGACATTTCGGATTTGATTAGTCGGTTTTCCACTACCGGTGATAAAGAGAACCTCCTTTGGTGGGGTTATCGTCAGCATGCCCTTTACTTATGCTTGCTTGCACACTTCCTTCTTGCCCTTAGTTACGGTGGAGCTAGCATTAAACTGATTGAAGTAGCCCAATGCCTTAAGGAGGGTAAGAGTTGTATGGGCTTAGTGTTGGCTGAGACTTTGACAGGTTTAGATGCTTTTCATCGACGAGAGACTACGCGATTTACGGGGAGTCTATTACTTCTCCAGGTATTATTTCCTGCCTTTCTGATTTATGATCCTCACATCACTTGGCACTCAATCTCTATTTTTCTCTCGAAATCCTTTTCTTACTTTTCCCTAACCGTGCATCTCTCTATTCTTTTATTCTTTCTTATTTTCCTTCCCTCCCCAGGTATGGTTAATGGATAAGCTGAAAGTAATGGACCCCTGCCCCGAGTACTTGGCCAGAACTTACTCTCTTCGCTCACAGCTAGTGGAGTTTTCCTCAGAGGGAATGTGGTGCGACTAGATGCGCAGTAGGTCTACAATTGACATTGCTTGGCGTAGCCCTTGGCTTAACTTGGCTACGATGAGTTACATTATGTCTCGACAACCAGGTATACGGTTGATTGGCCACACACACTGTGTGTTCTATTTTCCATTTAGGTTCAGACGCCAGTTTGGAACATGATCAGACTTGTTCGGATAAAGGGATAAAGTATCCAGCTTCGTTTCCCATTCGTAGTTCGTACTTGCTTCGATACCTCACTGCTTGGAGTACGAGAGAATTTCTGACTTCTACCCTGAATTTCAGTTCCATCCTTCCTAGTGAGTTCTTGGCTTGGCTCGAGGACGAGGAACATATTAGGCCGACTTCGGTTACAAAGACTTCTACAGGTACGAGAAAGAGACAGAGAATTGACACTTGACTCATCTATGCCCCTAGTTTATTGCTTTGTCTTTTCTTTTCAAGTTTTTATGTAAAAGCAACTTTGTTTTGGAGGATGTACTTGTGTTAAAATCAATAAAATTAAAGTGAGTATTGAAAAGGTTCCTTTTGTGTTGTAAAACAAAATAAAACATTTTTGGAAATGGTCACCACTAAATACACACAGAATCAATTCTAAGCTGTACAGCCCCAAATCAAAAAATCATACCTACCCCCCAAATTGCATTGATCATTATTGTTTGATCTTGTAACTGACCTTTCTGCCCGAATGGAAGCAACACAACCAAGCCGACAAACAGTGGAGAATGATGGATTGATTAAACCAGATGAACAGGATAGTTGAGTTGAAAATGGTTATGGCCGAACTTTGGGAGGAAGTTGCCTACGTATCCCAAAGATGAGAATCAGGCCTTACGTAGTTCGGTGAGGGTTCACGCGAGTATTTATTCTCTCCTTTTGCGCTCTAATTTTTGCCAAGGTTGCCCTTTCGGGTTTTCGGCCTTGCGAGCTCAATTTTTCTTTATTTCTAATTTTTCATGCTCTAACTTTTGCGTAGGTTGCCCTTTCGGGTTTTCGGCCTAGCGAGCCTCTCAGCGATAATATTTCTTCAACTTGCCCATGTTAATCGGTTGTGAAAACTCCAGGCCATCCAAATCCATAAGAATAATTGCTCCTCCGGACCAGATTGACTTGATGATATAAGGGCCAGTCTAATTGGGTCTAAACTTGCCCCTAGGGTCATGGATGGGGGCTCAGTTGTCTTTGAGCACCATGTCTCCTTCCTTGAGATTTTTGGACTTGACTTTCTTGTTAAATGCCCAAGCAATTCTACGCTGGTAGCCTTGGATGTGATACAATGCCTTCAACCTCCTTTCGTCGAACAACATCAACTCTTCAAATCTACTCTGTTCCCAATCCGCCTTCGCTATCTGACACTCGGCCATAATTCTCAGTGATGGTACTTCAATCTCGATTGGCAGAATAGCTTCCATCCCATAGACTAGAGAATAGGGGGTTGCCCCTGTAGATGTTCGGATTGATGTTCTGTAGCCCCAGAGTGCAATGGCAATTTCTCTAGCCAGTCTCTGTAGGTTTCCACTATTTTCTGCAAGATTTTCTTGATATTTTTGTTTGCAGCCTCAACGACTCCATTGGTCTGCAACTTGTATGTTGATGACTTACGGAAAGCCATATTATACTTCTCAAGCAGGTCTATCACCTCTTTCTTGAAATGTGAGCCGTTATCTGAGATGATCTCGTTAGGCACCCCATACCCACAGATGATGTTGTTTTTGATGAACTTGGCCACATGCGATACTTTTAGCATGGAATAGGACTGGGCGTCTACCCACTATGTGAAGTAGTCGTTTGCTACTTGTAGAGGGTCAGAAATTGAACCCTAAACTAAGTATGGGCTCAAGCATCAAGATCGTTCTGAGAAGGCGACCAGGGATAAGAAAGGAGCATGGGCCAAAGCCCAAGGGAAGTGGGCCAACAAGTGGACTGAGGCAGGTCCGACCCACCAAGGCTCCAGATGGACTCAGCAAGGAAAAATGCCCAAGTCAAGTTGCAGAGGCCACATTTGCAATGGTGAAGTTGCCGAGGGGACATGTGCAGCGGCAGAGTTGCTGAGGCACTTTGTCTCAGCGCCGCCATTCCTATTAATTTCAGCTCTGCCGCCATTGGAAGTTGCCAAGGGGACATGTGCAGTGGCAAAGTTGCTGAGGCACTTTATCTTAGCGCCGCCATTCTAAGTATCTTCGGTGCCGCTGCCGTTCCAAGTAATGTCGGTGTCACGATCACCTGGAGTTGCCAAGGGAAAGGGATGACCGAGGTAACCAAGTTGCTGAGGCAATACTTGCAGCGTCCAAAGTTGCAGAGGCATTCTGTCGGTGCCGCCATCTCCAATATCTTCGGTCAAGCCATCTGAACTGCCGCAGGAAACAACTACTACAGCAACTACTATCGCAGCAACTAAGTTGCAAAGGGAATATCCTGCCAAGGTGATAGCAGTCTTTGAGAGAGGCTTCCCCTGCAAGCAGAGGCTGATAGTAGGCCCCACAGTTCATTTAACTTGGTGCTGATGGCAGGCCCCAAGACTTACTGGTCGGAGCTGATAGCAGGCCTAGAAATACCAGTTTATCGCGGTAACCCCACGAAGATGGGAGTAGGGTAGCCCGAACATAAGGGACTCCCTTTCCATTACCCAGGTCATGGACCTGCCTTAGTCGTACATGCAGGACTAAGAAAGCCCCCTTGGGCTTGGTATTAAGGCACAGCATGGCTGATAGTAGGCTTGGCTGTGGCCTTCGCCCTTGGAAGCTGGGGAGTTTGTGGTTAGGTGGCTAAGGGTGGAGGTTTCGCTGAGGTGAGCACGAACATAGTTGATAGCAGACTAATGGAGTCCTGAGAATGCGTGTACTGGTCAAACAGAACCGAGAATGCAGGTGCAGCAGCAAGGTTCACCGCTGCAAGTGCACTTGCTGAGGTTCAAGCTGAGAAGGCAAGTGCAGAGACAAGCACTCCCGCTGTAACTGCACTTGTTGAGGCTCAAAAGGTAGTTCCGGAGGCAAATGGATAGTACACAGTACATGCAGAGGGACACGTGGCACCTTCAGCCTAGTGGCTCAAGGCAGAATATTCCATGTGATCCTCTGGGACACATGTCTTCCCTCTATTTGGCCACTTGGTGTCCTCTTGGCACCAAGGAAAAGCCTATAAATAGGACCCATTTCCCAAGGTTCAAGAGGAGGAATTTTGGGGATTTGGGGGAGATGCTGCCTAATTTGGTACTGCCATACACTTCTTCTTGAGCCACTTGCTTCACCTTTACCCAGCTACACACACTCCAATTCCCAGATAGTTGCTGCTGTTCATTCTCAAGCCACTTCCACCATTAATGGACCATTAGCATAGTTTTGCCTCTCTAATCACCTCTCTAACTTTGAACCCCCCTACACTACTAAAATGAACTCGTGCCCGTTTGACCCCTTTGGCGTGACTGCGCTGATAACATCGATTCCCAAAACCGAGAAAGGCCATGGCGAAGTCATATTGTAGAGCTTTGACGGCAGAATGTTCATGTGATTGGCATGGATCTGACATTTGTGGCATCGCCATACGAAGCCAATACAGTCCTCTTCCATGGTTGACCAGTAGCAGCATTGTCTAAGGATTTTCCAAGCTAGCATCACACCGTTTATGTGAGCCTCGCACTCTCCTCCGTGAATAGCTTCCATAAGGCACCTTGATTCTTCTTCCTCAACACATATCTTATGCATTCTCAGATGGCCTCTTTTGTACAACTTGTTTCCGTAGATGATAAATTGGATGGCTAAATGCCGTATTCCCCTTTTGTCCTTGGCATTTGCCCCTAGTGGATATGCCTCTTTTTCTAGGAAATTCCAAATGTCGTAATACCAGGGGTTCGTGTCTTGAACCTCATTTATCACGGAAATAGTTTCATAAGCAGGCGTGTACTTCTGTTCAATAATGATAGGACGCATCTTTACTCCAAGAGGGATGTCTACCATAGAAGATAGAGTTGCCAAAGCATCGGCAAATCGATTATTCTCTCGTAACAGATGTGTGAACGTTAATTTCTCAAACCTCAGAATTAGCACATCTAGGGCCTGATGATAAACCTTTATTTTGTCTTCCTTAACCCGCCAATCTCCATTGGTTTGAGAGACAACCAAATTCGAATCCCCAATGATGTCCAACCTTATTGCCCCTAGTTCTAGGGCAGCTTCCAAGCTAGCAATACACGCCTCGTATTCTACATCATTGTTGGACACTTTAAATCGGAGTTTGAAGTCTAGAGGTATATGTGAATCATCGGGTGTTATGAGCAACACACCGATCCCATAACCATATTGATTTGATACTCTGTCAAAGTACATCGTCCATGTTTCCTCTTCTATCTGCGACTGGGTGTTCTGCTTGGAATTCCACTATGGCCTTCCCTTGATTGATGTACACGTGACATACTTGAGGTCAAATTCGGAGAGAAGAAGCAACCAACGAGCCAGCTTACCCGTAGGTGCTGGTTTCTAAAAGAGATATTTGATGGGATCTAATCTCAAAACCAAAATTACAGAATGTGCTAACAGGTAGTGTCTCAACCTCCTTGTTACCCAAACCAAAGCTAAGGAAGCTTTCTCGAGGGAAGTGTAGTGAGTTTCATAATCCAGCATCTCCTTGCTTAGATAGTAGATGGCCTTCTCTACCTTAGCTTTGGATTCTTGCGCTAGCATGCACCCCATGGCCGAGTCTGTTACTAACAAATACAAGATCAGTGGTTTCCCCGATTCTGGCGGCGATAATAGAGGTGGATTCTAGAGGTATTGCTTGACCTGTTCGAAGGCAAACTGACATCGATCATCCTATTGGAATTTCTTTCCTTTTTTCAACAGACCAAACAGTCGTTCACAAATCAAGGTTAATTTTGACATGAACTGCCTTATGAATTACACCTTGCCCAGAAAGCCGCGCACCTCCTTTTCAGTCTTCGGTGGTGGCATTTCTATGATGGCCTTGATTTTGGAGGGATCTACTTCAATTCCCTTTTGTGTGATCAGAAATCCCAACATTTTTTGCTCAGTTACCCCAAAGATGCATTTTTGTGGGTTCAACCTCAGTCTGTACTCCTTGATCCACAAAAAGAATTTTTCGAATGCGGTGTAGTGGCCTTCTCGCTCTTTAGACATGACAATCATATTGTCAACATACACCTCAACCTCCTTGTGGATCATGTCGCACAAGATGGTGGTTGCAGCTCTCTAATATGTAGCCCGGTATTTTTCAATACAAGAGGCATAACTCTATAGCAGTAGGTACCTGTAGACACCGCATTTTTGATCGTCCTCAAGACTTGGACGCCACCGCTTGAACACTCGGTAATCATCCATGTGTGTGTTTGTCTTGAGTTCCCGGAGGTCTCGGTCACGCGCGCCTTGTCTCAGGTTCTCTCGACTCGACTGTTTTGTGTCTGGCTTTGCACCAAACACTTGTGTTTTGCCTTGGAGGAGCAGGGAATGGCTTGTGGGCCATCCCCACACTCCACCGGCCATGGCTTGATGCCACCGGCTGTGTTTTGTTGCCACCGGCCAAATATTTGGCCGGTCGGCACTATAGATGGCCAGCCGGCTATCTTTTTTTGGTCAATTGAACTTTTGGCCGGCCGACCACTGTGCATCTGCTTTTGCAGATATTTTCATGCAG
The DNA here is from genome assembly GCA_036172215.1 of Camellia granthamiana. NCBI lineage: Eukaryota > Viridiplantae > Streptophyta > Magnoliopsida > Ericales > Theaceae > Camellia > Camellia granthamiana. Next base: position 123,671,468 of record CM069905.1, read on the forward strand.
CTGGCATGCACTTGGCTCCCCTCCATACACGTGTATGGAGGGATCTCCCTCTTAGCTAGCTTGTCTTATAAGCTTACAAGATTGAAGCTCTATAAGAGGAGGTCTCCTCTCCCTCTTTTAGGGTTAGACAACACTTCTTAGAGAGCTCTAGTTTTAGGGTTTGGTTTGTGTATCTATCCTATATCTATATCTCTCTCTCTCTCTCTCTTGTATTTGTGTGTGTTTAGCCTTATGATTGCACACAAACACCCACCATCACACCTTCTCTTGGAGCTGAGGCCCTTGAGGATTGTTTTTGAAGTTTTGGAGCTGGTTTGAGCCAAAGAAGCTGCTGGTCTTCCATTCTTGAAGAGGGTCTACAAGGGTAAGGACTTTACCTTTAAATACCCCATTTTTGCAAAGCTTTTTTGACTATCTTGTATCTGTTTTTGAGCTTAGCATATAACACATAAAAGTCTTGTTTTTGCCTACTCTAAATAGTTATTTAAGAGTGTTCTAAGCTTTGGGGTTGTTTGACCCCTCTTAAGTCTTGTTTGGCCTTCATTTTGTGCCATTTTGGTGAGCTCCGGGACCATTGTGTTTGGGCCTCCTCACCACTGAAATCTTAAGGGATTTCAGTGGTGAGGATGGTGCCTTGAGGTCCTAAGAAGGAGAGGGCCACCCTCTCTCCTTGTTGTCCTTGAAAAGGGCCATTTTAGCCTCTTGAGAGAGCATATTGTTTAGGTTCATGTTGGCCATGCCTTAACTGATTTTTGTGCTTATTATGTCATAATATAGCTCTGTTTTCAATTGGTTTTGGTACACCATGCTTGCTTAGCATACATGCCTTGTAATGCCATCATTTACCCTTAACATGTCTTATGCTTTGAGCCCTTGTTCTAGCATGTTTTTGGCCAAGCTTTGTGAAGCTTTCATGCATGTTTTGGTATGCTTTAGCTCTGTTCTTAGTTGCTTTAGCCATGCTTGACATGCTTTGTGTAGTCCCTTTACATTCTAGCTTGTAGGCTTTGAGTGTGTGAAGTGTTGAGCATGCTTCATTTGGTTTATTTCAGTGGTTTGCCCCCACTTGTAGCAACATTTCAGTCCTCTTAACATGCTTGCATGCTTGCATTTAATGCTCTTTTGATGCTTCAAGAGGTTGTGTTGCATGCTCCGTGTTTAAGCATTTGTGTATGCTTCCATGTGTGAGTCATTTAGATGCCGTCTAAGTGGTTTGTGGGACTTGCCTTAACATGTTTTAGGACTGTTTTGATTCATTTTGATCATTTGCTTCATGTGTCATATGGTCATGGTTTAAGCCCTTTGGCTTGTCTTGGATTTTGGGCTTTACTTGCATGCTTTACTTGTGTTGATTAGTCGGTTTGGCACCTCTTTTAAAATGATTTCCAGAGCTTGTAATGCATGCCATTTATCCATGTTTGCATCCTCTTAAGCGTGCTTGAGAGTCGTCTCTATATGCCTAAGTGTTGGTCCTTGTGTGCATGCTTGTTTGTATGCCATTTTGCCTTCATTTTTGAGCATGTTGGCCACTGTTTTGGGCTTAGTATAGAGCTGTCCAATTAGTGTAAGTCCCTCCTTTGCATGTTGTTGCATGCTCACCTTATATGTTGTCGCATATTTGTGTGTTATTGCATGATTGAAGTTGCATGATTGAATGAAGTCACATGCTTGCTTGCATGCCTTAATATCCACATTGCATCTAGCATGCTTGTTGGTTGCATTGCTTCATGCCTTGCTTGCCTAGGTTGCCATATGCATTATATGTTTGCTTGCATTGACATGTTGCATCCTTAGCTCACATGTCTAGGTTGCATTGCATTTTGCATGCATTACCTTGCCTCTTGAATTGAGTATGATAGAGGTTGGGTCCCTTTGTGTTTGTTTGCATTGCATTTCATTTGAAATCAAAATGCATTACTTGGTTACTTGGGCCATTACGCATTGAAATGCGTGATTGGTGGTCCAAGAATCGAGAACCATGTCCCTTTGAGTCATAAACATGATAAGGGATGTGGTGGTGCACACATTTGCTTGAAATGCATTGCCATGCTATGTTTTGCCCTCTGCTGCTGTCAAAAACAGATTCTGCAGGGAGCTTTGGCCGGCCGGCCATCTTCAGTGCCGACCGGCCATCCATCAGTGGCCGATAGCTTAATCAGTGGCCGGTGACCATTCCCCTTGGCTGGTGGCCATTCCTCCTAGCCGGTGGTGTTCCACAGTGTGCAGAGAACATATCCTGGGACTTGTGCAGCCTTCAAAAGAGCAGAACAGTCAAAGCAGAGGCATCTTGTGCATGGCAGTGGCTTTCCGAGCGGAGCCGAGCACGCATTGCATTGGACCCTCTTCCCGAGGCTGTTTACTGTTTAATTAGCTTAGTTAATTTGCTTAACTAGCTAATTGTCTGTAATATTTTAATTAGCTTGTAGGTTAATTAATTGTATTATTCTTTCGGTCCCTCCGAGCGAGGGCAAATTTGTAATAAGTGTGGGTGCGTGTGTGCATGTCTTCCAACCCCCACTTCTTTCTCCCTTTTACTTACCTGCTTTTGATGGTTAATATTAGGGCATACTTACTTTAGCATACCTTATGCTATGCATGCGTGCATCATTCATCAGTATTGCATGCACCGGGCTCGGCGCATCATGCTAACTGCATAGTATTTCAAATCTAACTTGAATACATGCTATCTGTGTGTTCCACATGCCATCCTAGGATTAGCCGAGCCTATTCTAGCTGCATCCTGCATGTGTTGCATTAGCCATCTTAACATGAACTAGGGTCATGCATATGATTACTAACTAGTTTATGTTTTGGCTTGGAGTACTAGGTAAGCTTTTTGCTTTAGCATACCGCACGTGTGCGAATGTTGTCATAATAGCATGATTACCATGAGGCTAGCTGCTTATGTGATATAACTGCTTGAGTGCCTGTGGATAGAGGTCGAATTACCTAAATTGGATTAATGCATTAAAACTGTGAGTTTTAAAGCCCACTAGATAGTGGCAAAACCCTCTTTTCTAAAAAGCTCACTCGAGGGTGGCAAAACCTACATTTTATCCTGCTTGCGAGTAGCAAACCAGTTTTTAAAACAAACACGAAATGTTTTGTTCCAATTTAGGCGATTTGGTCTATACTTGTTTGTTGTGCGCATAACATAGTAATTCTAGGCTAATAACCGGAATAAGAACACGTAATGTTTTCAAAACAAGATATCATGGTTAGTAGAGGCCGATCTTCGGATCGGGTGAGAGGGGCTGCTCATAGCTGACCTTCCCCAATCGTACCCAAGTTCCCGAGCCGAGGCAACTTTGGTAATGACGGACACGTGGCCTTAGGTAAACGAGTCAGGGTTTCCTAAATTTCCCTCATTAAAAAATATTTAGGTGGCGACTCTGTATCTGGCAAAGCAGTCCATGTTTGGCACTTCTTTTCTAAAATCTGTTTTTTTTTCAAAACGATTGGCTGGATTTGGACTCTTTGGTTCAGATTAAGAACCGTGACAAATTGAGTCCGAACTGTGGGGTGAGGCCCTCACGCGAGGCGCGTCCACAGTACCCCACGGCGTGGTGAAAGCAGTTTTCTCTCTGTGCTCTGGTGCCATCAAAATCTGATTATACCCGAAAAATCCATCCATGAATGAAAGCAAAGCATGGCCAGCTGTAAGGTCTACTAGGTCATCGATATGGGGTAATGGAAAGTCATCTTTTGGACTAGCTCTATTCAGATCCTGAAGTCAACGTAGACTCTGATTCTGCCGTCCTTCTTTGGAACCAGAATGATATTAGCCAACCAAGTCAGGTACTCAGATACCATCAAGAAACCTGTATCAATCTGTTTGGTGACCTCCTCTTTAATCTTCAATACCCAATCTGGGTGAACGCTACGCAGTTTCTGTTTGACTGGTCGGGCTTTAGGGTTAAGAGGGATCCGGTGTTGTACAATCTCGGGATCGATTCTAGGCATGTCTTTGTAGGACCATGCGAAAACATCTTTGAATTTTTTTAATAAAGCGATTAAATGCTCGCGTTCCTCTAAAGACAACATGGATCCGATCAAACAAGGATCCTCTTCAGTACCCACGTTAATTGCAATGATTTCATCTGTACAGAGCTTAACGCGCCTTTCCTCCTCTTGGTCAATCAAATTTTTCAAAGCCCGAGGAATTTCTTCCTCTTCGTTTAAGTCAAAATTTTGAAAATCAAGATCAGTGTAGCAAAATAAAGGCATAGAGAAGTAAGCAAAATCTACGACATTCCCATTAGCAAAGTTTGGGTCCTCGGTTACAGTTGACTCAAAAGAAAAACTAAAAGATGATTTTGACAGGACTTTGGTATCCGGGTTACCACCCCTGGAGGTACTAGACTTAGAAGAACTCGAATCTGACTCCGACTTTACAGACTTAGTGGAATCAGATTCGGACTCGTTATCGATTCAGAACTGCTGATGATGATCCCCTTTTCAAATTTTCAGACTGGGTGCGGGGCCTCAGATGCATCCACAACAAGATTAGAGAAATCCGCAGTTGGTTCATCCCTGATCATTGAGATAGTAAAACTATCCCCCAAGTTGTCAGACTCAGTTCCAACAGTAGAATTCGTTAGTAGGTCAGTCCGTGTTTTTCCCAACAACTCTTCTTCTTCAACATCCATATTTGCAGCCATGCCTTAATCTGTATTAATGTTTAGGTCCATCTACTCATCTGCCTCTTCTAGTTACTGGTGCCTGAAGAAGTTCTCGAACCCATGATACATTGTCTTTGTCTCCTGGTCAAACCAAGGCTCTGGAAATCCACAAAAGGGAAAATCTTCCCCTTGGCGGACAAAGCATCCGTTCAAGGTTCCCCATATTGGCATGTGGACTAACTCATACTGTTTCTTAGCCTTTTTTGCTTTAATTCTTCCTCTTAACTCAGCTCCCTTCCTTTTCCAATCTTCTGCAGTAGGTTTGTATCCCAGCCCAAAAGCATGGGGGTTATGAATTAGCTCTTTGGCAATAGTACCTCCTTGCCTGCCACTCCTGCCCAGTCCTAATCCAGGCATATGTCCCTGTTTGTTCATCATATAGATGGATTGAGCACTTACATAAGTTCCGTCACCTTCTACCATGATGGTCTGAACCACCCGGGCCTCTGTCAGCGAGAAGCTAGAAAGGAATACATCTTCTTCCCCATGCATGATTTCCAACACTATAGTGGCAGTTCCGTGGGGAGGATGGATCGCATAATTATCGTACACAGTAGCAATTCCACCTTTAAAGGGATATTTCACCAACTGATGAACTGTTGATGACACAGCCTTTATCTAATGCAACCAAGGTCTTCCCAGCAGTAGATTGAAAGTTGCCAGTACATCCATTACATGGAATTCTACCTCATGTTTAGAGGGGCCAATTAGAATAAGGCTTTTGAACGTTCCTATAACATCCCGGCTCATGTTGTCATAAGCTCGAACGGATTGGGTTGTGGGCGTGAAGTCAACCGACCTCAACCCTATGGCATAAGCAGTCCGTACCAGGCACACATTAATTGCTGATCTAGTATCCACTAATGTAGACACCCCATTTTTGACTGTCCTTAAGACTTGGACGTCATCGTTTGAACACTCAATGATCATCCATGCTCGTGTTCGTTTTGAGTTCCCGAAGGACTCGGCTGCGCGCCTTGCCTTAGGATCTCCCAACTTGTCTGTTTTGTGCTTGGTTGTGGACCAAACACTTGTGGTTTAGATTTTGAGGGAAGGGGGTGGCTTGTTGGCCATCCTCACACCCCATCGGCTATGGCATGATGCCATCGGCCTTGTTGCCTTGCCATCGGCCATAAATGTTGGCCGGTCGGCACTTTTGTTGGTCGGTCGGCACTTATTTTGGTCAATCGGCCATATTTTCTGGCCGAGGCCTTTTCTTTGCCTTTTTCAGGCATTGTGCATGCCAGCTGTGCCAGCTAGTGAGCACAGACTCTCCCCTCCATACACGTGTATGGAGGGATTTGAACCAAAACTTAGCTTCTCTAAGAAGTTTTGAATTGGATTTCTATAAGAAGGGAGCTCCTCCTCCCTTCTCAGAGGTTCAGCAAAATAGATATAGAGTTCATATATCCCTCTCTCTCTCTCTCTCTATATTTGTGTGTGTGTTGGCGCCTTAAAGGTGTATTTTGTTCATACTTTTGCACTAGAGCACCTAGTAGAGCACCTTCCTTTGGTTGCTGAGGCACTAGGAAGTTGGTTTCACAGTTCTTGGGCTGGTTTTGATCCAAAGAAGTGGCTGGAGTTGTGCTCTTGAAGGTGTTCTTCAAGGGTGAGCAACTAACCTTTTGTTTCCCCATTTTTGGCTTAAGCTTTTAGACCTATTTGCATATTGTTTTAAGCTTAGCTATAAACTGAAAAAAGTTCTATTTTTGTGTGCTTAAGATGATTGTTTAAGGTCACTTTTTGGTTGGGGGTTGTCTACCCCCTCTTAGGCTTTGTTTGGCCTAGTTTTGAGCCACCTCTTTTGGCCTTTGTTCTTGCCTTTGCATGACCTTTCGTGGAAAGGTGGTTTTAGAGTCTTGTATAGCAGAGGGACACCCCCTCTCTCCTTGTGTCTCATATGCTTGTGTTATTGGCTCATAATGGTAGCATGATTGCTTAGCAAGTTTTGACTTCATTTCAGCATGTATTAGGCCTTATTTTGCCATGTTACACCTCTGTCCAAAGTTGGTTTAATGGCTTCTTGCATGCACCATGTACTTGCCTTGTAATCCCTTCATTTGCCTTAACATGCATCATGCATTTGGACTATCATGCTCATATATTTTGGCTCAACTCAAAGGGACTTCTAGTCATATTTCAGCATGCTAAAGCTCTGTTTGGTGTTGTTTTTATCATATATGCATTGCTTTGTATTGCTACCATACATCCTAGCTTGTTAGCTTTGAGGGTCCAAGCCACTAGCATGCACTACTTGGACCTTTTTCATGATTTGGCATCATCTCATATGGTATTTCAGTCCATGTTTCATGCTCATATACTTGCATTTGCCATCCTTTCAAAGCTTTGAAGAGTTGGTGTCTTATGCCTTAAGAGTGCATCATTGTGCATGCCACCATGCTTAGGCATTTGGGATGCCATCTAAGTGGGTTTTGGGGCTTATTTTGACATACCATAACTCTGATTTTAGTTGGTGAAATCATGCCATGTTTGGTTTTGATAGGTGCAGTGTAACACCCCTTTGTTAGCCTTGCATGTCTTATGTTTTGTGCTCACCTTTCTAGCATGTTTTAGCCTCATTCCATGCATGTTCTTGCCTTATTTTGGCCTGCCTTGGGACTGTTTTAAGTCACTTTGGCCCTTTGGGGCTCACTTGTTATGGTCATAGTGTAAACCACTTTGCTAGCCTTAAGCCTTGAGCTTTCTTGCATGTTATGCTTAACTTGTATGTATGATTTGGCATCATCCTTGACATCATTTCAGAGCATGTAGTGTTGTCACGCTTGCATGCTTTTCACTCTTTGAGTGCTTTTGAGAGTTGTCCTCTTTGTGCCTAGGTGATAGGCCAATTAGCATGAACGTTTGTATATGCTTTTGTCCCTCATTTCTTAGCATTTTGGCCATTGATTTTGGGCATGGTTGAGGTCTATCCATTTTCAGTATAAGTCCATGGACCATGCGGTTTGTGTATTGATGTATGCTTATTGCATTGCATGTTGTTGCATACTTATTGTTGGTATCATTGTTGCATGCCTATCACATTGTATGTTTGCATATGTAGGTTGCATAGTTGTATTGCATACTTATTGTATATCATGTTGTTTATATGTTAGGTTGCATTGCATTGCATTTGTCATACTCATGTTACATTGCCTTGCATTTCCATGTTGCATTGTACTTGGTTGCATGCATTGCATTGTGTTTGGTTTGGGGTGTCAAACCAAACACGAGGACCAAGGGACGTTTCGTACTTGAAGTGACGAAATGTGCCTCAATTTTCGGTCACCGACGCTCTTGATCCAACATGATAGAGTTCTAGGCATTCATATGTTTTTGTTGCATTCATTCCAAATCGATTTGCACACTTGGCTCCTTTGGCCATCATGCATTGAAATGCGTGATTAATGGCCCCAGGGTCGAGCACTACACTCTCTTGAGTTCATGACATGATAGGGAGGGTGTTTGCACACACATTGCCTTGAAAATGCATTGCCATGCTCTGTTTGTCCTCTGCTGCAGCAAAACAGCATTCTACAGGAAGATATGGCCGGCCGGCCATCTTCAGTGCCGATCGACTAAACATTATTGGCCGAGATCCTCACAAATGGTCGGTTACCAATTCCACATGGCTGGTGTTCCTATATCTTGGTCGGTGACATATCACAGTGTTCAGGGGGTGGTACGGAAGCATCCTTGGGACTTGTGCAGCTTTCAGAGGTGCAGAACAGCGCAAATAGAGGCAACATGTGGCATGGCAACGGGTTTCCGAGCGAGGCGATCGAGCATGTATCATTCAATCATTCCGAGGCGGAGCTGCGGCGGCCTCTTTAGTTTCATAGCTTACTTAATTTGTTTAAATTAGTTAAGGGTTTTGTAATATTTAATTAGCTAGGGTAGTTGATCATTTATTCAGTTTGTATTATTTATTCGGACCCTCCGTCGAGAGGGCCAATTTTGTAATAAGTGTGCGTGAGTGGGTGAATGTCTTCTAACCCCACGTCTTTCTCCCTTTTACTTACCTGCTTTCAATGGTCAGTTTTAGGTCATGTTTCAATTAGCATCCTTATGCTCGCATGTTTGCATCATTCATTTGTATTGCATGCACCGGGCTCGGCGCATCACACTAACCACATAGCATTTCAATTCCAACTTGAATACGTGTATCGAGTTGTCGCATTTCACATGCCACTCTTAGATAGCCGAGCCTATTCTAGTTGCGTTTTGCATGTGTTGCATTAGGCATCTTAACATGAACTAGGATCATACATTTGATTACTAACTAGCTATTGTTTTGGCTCGGAGTTGTAATGACCCCAAATTGCGTATAGGAAGTTATCCTTATTTAATTAGGGGTTAATGTGTTTGCTATTGGAATTGAAGAACTATCCGTTGGTTATGCCTTTGAAACTGGAGTTGGTGACCTTTACCAAACAATCTAAAATTTTTCCCCCCGCTCGAGCAGAGTAGTTGGCGCTCGAGCGTACTTTTGGGGTTTCCAGTAATTTTGCAGGCGGACTGAAATTCTGGGAGTGGTGATTTTCCGCTCGAGCGTTGAAGTGGTCGCTCGAGTGGACGGCTTTGTTGGTCTTTGCGCTCGAGCGCAAGGTTGGGCGCTCGAGCGGGTCGCCTGGTTAAGTTTGATTCTGAGGCATGTGGGCTCATTTTTTATGTTATTATTAGTGTGTTTGGAATGTTCTTACCTTAGTTTGGGGTATTGATTGAGATGATAATGTGATGGTAAAGTATGATTGGACCAAAGAATTTAATTCGGATAGTTATTTTACGATCAGCCGTCACTCTTTTGCCCTTTTCTTTTTCCACACTTTGAATCTAGATGTGAGGTTAGAACCATTGGAAAGTTTATTTCCGGGGCTTCAATTTGGACACAAGAACAACCTAAAACGGAGTCCGGATGGGAGAGTTATACCTGTTTAAAGTTTTGAAATCTGTGCTGGGAGCAGGTCCGCTCGAGCGGGAATAGGGACGCTCAAGCGGGAATAGCGGGTACAGCAGCTTAAAAACGGGATTTTGAGATCATTTCTTATATTTTCCTCCCCTCTCTTGATCCCTCTTGCCCTAGGTCCGAAAACCCTAGGGTTTTGATCCCCAAATACTTCCATTTCCCTTAGGTTTAAGCAAGATCTTCCACCAAGAAGTGAAGAAGGCAAGAAGATGAACATTTTCAACCGATTGGAATTTCGAGATTTTGGAGGATTCTTCTCAAAGCTTTGCTCCTTGCTGGATTCTTGAGGTAGGGGTCCTTGTTCTCTTTCAATACTTGCATTCATGGATGGATTTGTGGTATTTTGAGTATATAAATACAAAATCTATGGTGTTGAGCACATTGTGTCAAACTTGATATTTGGGGGTTTAGGGTTTGAAATATTGGGGGATGCAATTGCTTGGTTTAGGTGATGGATTATGAACTTTAAACTTGTAATCAATGAGAAAATTGGAACAAGAAGTAATGGTTTGGGAAATTTGGATTTTTTTCTTGAAACCCTTTATTTTCTTGAAAACCCTAGGTTGATTTATGATATTAAGCAAAGATTGGCCCAAATTGGAAGTAGAATTATGAAATTGAGGTATTGAATTATACATGTACAAATTTGATTGAATTTTAGAGATGTTTAAAAATGGTGTTTAAAATTTACATATGAACCTCAATTATGGACATTGTGAACCATGCTATTATGTGAGATGAAAATTGGGGAACAAGATTATTGATGTTATGGATGATAAGAGCCTTGGGAAGAACTGATGAAATGGGATTTAAGACTTCACCTTGAAAGATGTTGGATTATATTTAGGGGTGATAAGTTGAATCATGCCAAATAGTGTAGCTTATGTTGAATTGTGTTGAGATATGTATGGAGAAGTATGTTGAATTAATGATGTGAATTGCAAATTGATGTGTACTTTGGTATAAAGAGAATTAAACAAGTTAAGCACGGAATAAGTTATATGTGACCCGATTTTTATGTGTATTGTGAATTGTGTAGGGTTAGCTACAGGGGCGGACCAAGCATCTAAACACTGTGAGTAATAGTACCTCAAACGTACGTTATTTACCGTTAATCATTATTGTTATTGACATTTTCTTCTCCCTGAGTAATTATGTTAACATGTGTGTTGGATGGGAATCGATGTGAGCATTGAAAGAATTAGCACGCAACAACATGACTCTGAAACCATTCTGCATTCCGACTACGTTTATCGTTTATCGGTAATCAACCAGGAGTCCAGTCCTAACCCTTAAGGCTCGTCTCTCTTCTGTCAACTTCGGTGTGTCCAGGCACTAACTGAAGCCCGTGCAATTTATATGTGTTGTGGGGTTATTGGTTTATGCTGTGGTTGTCCTTTATTAATATTTTCATTATACGCCTAATTGTGAAGCTAAGTCAAGATGTATGTGTGCACATTTTCTGTATATTATTTATTTAGTGTAATGTTGTGATCCTGGCATGTTAGTAATAGCTCAATGGATGTTTTTCTATGTATTTTATATTATTGAATGCTTCCGTTCAGGCCCCGTATGATATATATAACAGGTTTGGTGTCCATTTTCGAATGGGTCATGCCCAAACTTTTAGGGGTGGGTTTGGGGCGTGACAGGAGTACTAGGTAAGCTTTTACGCTTTAGCATACTGCATGTGTGTGAGTGTTAACATGACAGTATGCTTGCCATGAGGCTAAATGCTTATATGATATAACTGCCTGAATGCCTGTGGGTGAAGGTTGGATTGCTTGAATTGGAACAATTCATCAAGTCCTTGTTTTAGCCTACTTGCGAGTAGCAAACTTCAAACCGTTTTCAAACAAACGGATATGTGATGCTTTGTTCCAAATTAGGCGATCTATTCTATACTTGTGTGTTGTGCGCGTCACATAGTAATTCTAGCTAATTAACCGGAATAAGAATGCATGTGTTTTCAAAAACAAGATATCATGCTTAGTACAGGCCGATCTTTGATCGGGCGAGCGGGGGTGCTCATTGCATGACCTTCCCCAATCGTACCCAAGTTCTCGGGCCGAGGCAACTTTGGTGATGACGAACACGTGGCCTTAGGCAACGAGTTAGGGTTTCCTAAATTTCTCCAAAAATAAAATATTTAGGTGGCGACTCTGTATCTAGCAAAGCAGTCCATGTTTGGCACTTCTTTCTTAAAAATCAGTTTTGCAAAACGATTTGCTGGATTTGGACTCTTTGGTGATTTATCGGTCTTGTATTGCACTTTGCGGGATTAGATTCAGAACCGTGACATTTGAGTCCGAACTGTAGTAGCAAAGCCCTCGGGGCGCGTCTACAGCTTCTGGTGACTCTGCTGGGGAATTAGAGAACTTGACTCGAACTCATGATATCTCGTTTTGATTACTCTTATGTGTTTCTTTGCATTGCATGTGCATTGGTGCGCCTAGGACATCGTGTTTGCCGTATGCTATTTCTGAACGGTTTGCCGGAGGCTCGCTTTAAGAAGCATGCCATAAGGCTGACTGGTTGCGGGCTCTGCCACGACGGGAACACAAACCCCGATTTTACCGGGGCACCCTTTTTGACCATTCGGCCTAGTGCATATCGGAATCCATAGTGACTATTCCAAACTAGGATAGGTTGCTTATCCGATTGTAGGTTGTTTGAAAACCGCTGTGTGGATAGTGAAACCCTAGCCCCTGACAATAGGGCAGGGAAACCCTATCCCAACATAGGGGTATTTTGGCTCTCATTTGCTTGTTATGTGCCTTTAGAGTGCGCCTCTACAGGAATGCATGTATCAGTTTGCAAGTCTGGGTATCAGGCCTACAGGTATCAGCATCAGTATATGGGAATCAGTTTTACCTGCGAGTATTAGATTCAGATTTGGGGCAATGATTTGGGAACAGTGATCAGTGGTTAAGAACAGTCCATTCAGCTTATATTTGCCAACTGCGTGTTGTCTTTATTTAAGCTGTTATGCTGTCTGTTTTTTTGTTCATTTCTGTTCATTATTTCCTTATTATGCTTTATATATCTTTTTGCAAGGTAGTTTAGCACCATTGCATCCGACCAGGTAGATATCCCCCGAGCACTCTGGGTTAGAGGTCATAGACTTAATCGATCTAGGGATCTGATAGACGGACAAGCAGTGTTCCTTTCTTTACCCCTGGTTACCACACGGAGGTCGAAAAGGCACAGTGTATTGTACAGCGGTCGTTAGATCAGTGGTCTACCCCACCAGTGAACAGCCAGGCTGAGGTCTCAGTTTCCATTGCAGGGATAGATATACCAGTTATTCAGCTAGATCAGCATAACATGGCAGGAATGGAGGAGATGATGCGTCAGCTCCAAGAAAGTATGAGAACTATGCAGCAGGACGCTACCGGTCAAGCAGAATTTGCCAAACAACAGGCCGAGGTCATGGCCCAACAGACAGAGTTAATCGCCAGGTTACAGCAGCAAACCGGAGCATCTGCTTCACACCAAGTTCCTCCCCCACCAAGAGTTCTAATACCCGGGGAGACACCAAATGTCCAGGAAGATATGGACGTTCCGACAGGGCTGGCTCCGCCCCCAATCCTACCCCAGCTATCCAAAACACCTACCAACCTACCAGATTCTCCCTTTGCGTTTGAGGTGGACCCCCACAGCATTGAAAGTGAGCAAGCTTGAAAAGCTGTTCAAGAAATCTCATGGTGTGAAGTCCATTCCCGATATTGAGGATGGGTACACCGACTCGGCCGTAACGCTGCTAGATCGGTTTAAAATGCCGCACATCAACCGCTTTGACAGGTCTGGGGGTCCTATGGTGCATTTATGGTTGTTTTCGGATATACTGAGGCCGATGGGCCTCTCCAGATTGCAGAAGCTTTCTTTGTTTGGCCGGACCTTGTCGGGTGTAGCGGCCAACTGGTATGCAAAACTGGAAGATTCCGTCAAGAGAAACTAGGAGGAGATGGCCGAGGCCTTCATAGCTCAATACTCCTACAATACACAGATCGAGGTCACAACCCGTGATCTTGAGACAACTAGGCAAGAGCCGAAGGAGAGCTTCTCCGATTTTGTAACCCGATGGAGGGCCAAAGCCTCGATGATGACCATCAGGCCTGTGGACAAGGATCAGATACGGATGGTTGTGCGCAAACTCCAGCCCAAGCTTATGTAGAAAATGATCATTCTTCCCCTTCCCACCTTTTCAGATCTACACGAAATATGGGTGCAGATTGAGGACGCGATGAAACAAGGGCTCATTGATAATGAGAGAGAACAGCCCAAGAATCGCAGTACAAATGCAGGCACAAGCAGTGCTACAGCTGCCAGAGCTTCGGATGTGAGTATGGTTACCACCGCCACTACCCCGAGAACCCTTTCAGCTACACCATTCACCGGTGCGTCCGGAAGTAGCTCACAAACAACCAAATTCGCACCCTGAGACCAAAGAACCTTCACCCCGCTATACATGTCTCTGTCCAAAGCTTTGGGGGTTTTGATTAGGAAAGGGCACCTGAAGCCCCTAGAGCCGCGACCCTTACCAAGTAATCTCCCACCAACCCATAATCCGGCGAAGTATTGCGCTTTTCACCGACAGCCCGATCACGACACTGACCAGTGCTTTAGATTGCGTCATGAGATTCAAGATCTCATCGACAACAGGGTGATCGTGCCTCCGGAGAAACCAAATGTCACAACCAACCCTCTTCCACCACATAACCAAGCTCTACCTCCCAAACGCATCAATATGATCCAAACTGGGGTTGTGTCATACGACCCTAGTATATATATCACCCCTTCTCACCTACCCAAGCCGGAGGTGTTCATTCTTGACAGCACTGACTTGTGCATGTTGGACATCTCCCAAACCCAACCTGAAATGGTGGTGGTAGCTATCGAAGATAGAAGTGGGTCGACTATGGAGGCAGATGAGAATGCAAGTACAAAGCCTGAGAGGTCTGCAAGCTTTATGTACAACTCGAGCGGTTACATTACATCAGCGGGCCAGGCTAGGCCGAATGTGGAATTGCCAGTGGGGGCAGAGATTTGCGTAGTGCAGGAAGATGGACTTAATCAGGGGCTGGATGACCTGGCAGAACTAGAGGAGGACATCGCGAACCTTCAATTCTTCAACGAACAGGATCCGGGAGACGTGACTGTCAACTGGTTTGGTTTGGAAGGGTCAGCGGAAGCTGCTGGGTGGCTCAGTGATGAGCCGGATGTTGTTGAGCAGCCTCAGTCAGAATAGAGTCCGTCAAGGACGGGGACATCAACAGTTGCCGAAAGGGCCAGGAATCAGTTTAAATCGCCGGAGAGCATCGGTGTAAAGAATTTTGCTCAGAATACGGGCAGCTTGGGAATAGAGGAAACCGAACGGCAGGCTGTACTGAAGCAGTTTGAGCGAGAAATGATCGAAGATTCTGAGAGAACCAAAAAAGCCAAAGCCCCTGTGGGGACAGAACATGTTGCGGGCATGGGAACGGAAGGTGCTGTGGGCACATGAATAGTTGTGACGGAGCCAGACAGTGTCTGTCGGCTACCGATGGCATGTGGTGGGAAGATGACGATCTATGTCTTTACCACACAGATGAGGACTGGGGGAGTAACCAGCCGGATGATACCTGGTACATTGGCGAAGTTGATCACATGACTAGGAGTGGGCTGTATTTCAAGCCCCCGCACTTAGATCAACCAGAGGCGTCCGGAAAGGACAAGGAGGCGGAGAAGCAGAAATAAAAGCTGTTCGAAGAGGAGGCTGTGCTGAAACAGCTGAAGAAGATACAAGCAGACATCTCCATCTGGGGACTGCTTATGGCTTCAAGAGTTCATAGACAAGCTGTCCTTTTAGCAATGGACAAGGCCAAACTTTCAATAGATACCACTCCTGAGCAGCTGGTAGGATTGGTTTTTCCTGGAGGAGCTTCCTTAACATTGACCTTTTCTGACAAGGAACTGCCACCTGAGGGCGCAAGTCACAACAAACCGCTCTACATCTCTGTGGAGTGTAGAGACAAGTGGGTACCGGTAGTTCTTGTCAACACGGGATCCGCCATCAACGTGTGTCCGTCAAGGATGACATATGCAATCGGGTTGAAGCCCGCAGACTTTGTGCCAACTGCCCAAGTAATACGAGCGTATCACAATACAAGCAGAGAGGTAATGGGGACCGTGCAGATTCAAACTCAGGTTGGTCCAGGGTAGCAGGAGATTGACTTTTACGTCTTGGACATTCCCGCAACCTTCAACTTACTCTTAGGGCGGCCGTGGCTGCACTAGGTGAAGGCAGTCTCTTCCACCCTGCATCAGATGTTGAAATACCCCCACGGGAAGGGGGTGGCTATTGTTTTTGGGAATTCGTTAATCCATCCACCGCCAGAGGTGTCTACACTGGTTTTGGAAATCAAGCATGGCACGGAAGATGTGTTCCTGTCAGGATTTACCCTAGCCGAGGCCTGGGTTGTTCAGAACATCTTAGCTGTTGATGAGGGGTTATATGTCAGTGCGCAGTCAGAGTACCTCATGAACAAGCTCTAGGACATCCTTGGGATGGGACTAGGAAAAAGTGGCTGGAAGGGCATTGTAGTATCGGCTGAAGTGCCACACAACCCGCATACCTTTGGCTTAGGCTATTTGCCCACCAAAGAGCTCTGGGTGAGGAAAGGTAAAGAAATGGCTGGGAGAGCCAGGGCCAAGCAGACCGGGAGGCATTTTGATTTGATGCATCAGCCTATTCAAGGTACCCTAAACGGATGCTTCGTCCGGGAGGGGGAAGACTTTCCATTCTGCGGCTTCCCAGGGCCATGGCTGAATGCTGAGAAGAGGCGCCTGCCGGGTTTTGAGATATTCTTTGATTTGCAATTGTCCGGGGATGATGTTGCCGAGGAGCAGACAGACCCATCAGCTGAGGTTGAGCAGTGTAAGGAAGTGGATTCCGAGAGCACCGAGATTGAAATGGGGGTAGCACTGGCTTGTCTACTATCAGATCCTCCGATCGTACATGAGTGCCTAGGGGATAATCTCTTAGTGTCTATGATTGGAAATGAAATGGCTGCGAGCCTATCTTTAAGCATTTTGGATGCATCCGTCGCACCCTCCTTCATCTGGCAGTACGAGGAGGGATTTTTATCAAGCAGCACCGGGTCAGGTAGTGAGCCGGAATCTGATTCCACCGAGTCTGTAGAGTCAGAATCAGGTTCCAGCTTGTCTGAGTCTGAGTCCGGTATTCCTGGGGGTGACAACCCGGATGCCACAGTCCTGTCTAGGTCGTTTTTTTCTTTCTCTTTTGAGTCTGTTGTAACTGAAGAATCGGATGGACTTGATGAAGTGCTTAATGAGAATGAAGTGGCTGTGGCTTTTGAGTATTTTTCTGTGCCTTTGATTTATTGCATTAATTCAGACTTTCAAAATTTCGATGAAAATGACGGGGAAGAAATTCCTCCGGTTTTGAAATATTTGCTAGAGCAAGAGCAGGAGAGGTTTGCAAAACCGCTAGTTGATGAAATCATCCAAATTAATGTTGGTACTGAGAAGGACCCGCGGCTGGTCCAGATCGGGTCCACGTTGTCTTTGGAGGAGCGCTAGCGCTTAGTCGCTTTATTAAAAGATTTCAAAGATGTTTTCGCGTGGTCCTACGAAGACATGCCTGGGATCGATCTTGAGATTGTACAGCATCGGATCCCTCTTGACCCGGAGGCCCGACCTGGTAAGCAGAAACTCATAAGGATCTGCCCAAACTGGGCTCTCAAGATCAAAGAAGAGGTCACCAAGCAAATCGACGCAGGGTTCCTGCTGGTATCCGAATACCCAACTTGGTTGGCCAACATAGTTCCAGTACCGAAGAAAGATGGCAGGATTCGGGTATGCGTGGATTTCAGCGATTTGAATAAAGCCAGTCCGAAGGACGACTTTCCTCTGCCGCATATCGACAAGTTGGTTGACTTCACTGCGGGGCATGCATTGCTTTCGTTCATGGATGGCTTTTCAGGCTATAACCAGATTGTGATGGCACCCGAAGACCGGGAGAAGACTGTTTTTACCACCCTGCGGGGGACCTACTGTTACAGAGTGATGTCGTTTGGGTTGAAGAATGTTGGAGCTACATATCAACGAGCCGCGACCACGATATTGCATGACATGATCCACAAAGAGGTTGAGGTGTATGTGGACGACATGATTGTCAAGTCCAAAGAAAGAAAGGGCCACTACACCGCCTTGCAAAAGTTCTTCCAAAGGATCAGAGAATTTCGGTTGCGGTTGAATCCTCAGAAATGTACGTTTGGTGTTACAGCAGGGAAAATGCTGGGGTTCTTGATTACACAAAGAGGTATCGAAGTCGACCCTTCCAAAATCAAGGCCATCTTAGAAATGCCACCAACAAAGATTGAAAAGGAGATGCAAGGCTTTCTGGGTAAAGTGCAATTCATAAGACGGTTTATTGCTAAATTAACCTTGACTTGTGAACCACACTTTGGTCTCTTGAAGAAAGGAACAAAGTTCCAATGGGACGGCCGATGCCAAGCTGCTTTTGAATAGATCAAGCAATACTTATAGAATCCACCCGTGTTGTCACCGCCTGAGCCGGGGAAACCGTTGATTTTGTACCTTTCAGTAACTAAAACTACAATGGGCTGCATGCTTGCACAGGAGTCTGAGGACAAGGTGGAGAGAGCTATCTACTACCTGAGCAAGAAGATGCTGGATTACGAGACCCGTTACACTCCGTTGGAAAAGGCTTGCTTAGCCTCGGTATGGGCTACCAGGAAGCTACGGCACTACCTGTTAGCTCACTCTGTAATGTTGGTTTCGAGATTAGATCCCATCAAATATCTCTTCGAGAAATCGGCACTTACAGGTAGGCTAGCTCGTTGGTTGCTTCTGCTTTACAAATTCGATCTGAAGTATGTGACATGCAAGTCAGTGAAGGGGAGAGCAGTAGCGGAGTTCCTAGCCGATCACCCAGTTGAAGGGGATGAAGCAGCTGAGTACCTATTCCCAGACGAGGCCATTCTGCATGTTGAAGAAGAGTTTTGGACGATGTACTTTGACGGAGCGTCAAACCAATACGGGTATGGGATAGGGGTGTTGTTGATAGCGCCCAACAATTCCAGTATACCTCTAGCATTCAAACTCCGGCTCAAAGTCTCGAACAATGAGGCAGAGTACGAAGCGTGTATTGCTGGACTAGAAGCAGCTCTGGAACTAGGGGCAAAACGGTTGGACGTCATCGGGGACTCAAACCTTGTTGTATCTCAAGCAAAAGGAGATTGGAGAGTCAAAGAAGAAAAGATGAGAATATACCACCAGACCTTGGACTTGCTGATTCCTCGGTTTGAGAAGCTGAACTTCGCTCATTTACTAAGAGAGAACAACAGGTTCGCAGATTCACTAGCAACTCTATCTTCTATGATAGACATCCCATTCGGAGTCCGGATGCGTCCGATCATCATTGAACAGAAATTCGCGCCGGCCTACGAGCTGATTGCTGCCATGGATGAGGTACGAGATGAGAATCCTTGGTATTACGATGTTTGGAACTTCTTGGAAAAAGAGACGTATCCACCAGGGGCAAACGCCATGGACAAAACGACAATTAGAAGAATGGCTGCTCATCGTCTACGGGGGAAAACTGTATAAAAGAGGTCATCTCGGGATGCATAAGCTGTGTGTTGATGCTAAAGAATCGAAGCGCCTGATGGAGGCCATCCATGGAGGAGAGTACGGAGCGCACATGAACGGGGTGATGCTAGCCCGAAAGATCCTCAGACAGGGTTATTACTGGTCCACCATGGAGGAGGATTGTATTGGCTTTGTTCGGCGATGCCACAAATGCCAAATCCATGCAAACCGCATGAACATTCCGCCGTCAAATCTGTACAACATGACTTCGCCATGGCCATTTTCAGTCTGGGGGATTGATGTGATCGGGGCTGTCACTCCAAAAGGGTCCAATGGGCATGAGTTCATTCTAGTCGCGATAGACTACTTTACAAAGTGGGTTGAGGCCCAATCTTATGCAGTGTTGAAGGCGTCGCACGTTGCAAAGTTCATCAAGAACAACATCATCTATCGCTACGAGGTCCCGAACGAGATTATTTCAGATAATGGTTCTCACTTCAAGAAGGAAGTGATTGACTTGTTGGAGAAATACGACGTGGCTTTCCATAAGTCATCTACATATCGGCCGCAAACCAACGGAGCAGTTGAGGCTGCCAACAAGAACATCAAGTGTATTCTGCAGAAGATGGTGGAAACCTACTGGGACTAGCCAGATAAGCTGCCGTTGGCTCTGTGGGGCTACCAGACTTCAATTCGAACTTCTACTGGGGTGACTCCGTATTCCTTGGTCTATGGGATGGAGGCCGTTCTGCCTATCGAAATTGAGGTTCCGTCGTTGCAAGTACTGGCTGAGTGTCAGATAGCTGAGGCAGATTCGCAGTAGAGCATATTCGAAGAACTCATGCTCTTTGACGAGTGAAGACTGAAAGCACTGTACCATGTTCAGGGGTATCAACGAAGAATTGCCAGGGCTTTCAACAAGAAGGTGAAGTCCAGGAATTTGAAGGAAGGGGATCTAGTGCTCAAAGACAACCGAGCTCCCATTCACGACCTTAGGGGCAAGTTCAGACCCAATTGGACTGGTTCTTATATCATCAAGTTTATCTGGTCGGGTGGAGCTGTCGTTCTGATGGACCTAGATGGCCTAGAGTTCTCCCAACCGATCAACATGGACAAGTTGAAGAAATATTATCCCTGAGTGGCTCGCTAGGCCGAAAACCCGAAAGGGCGACCTAGGCAAAAGTTAGAGCACAGAAAATTTGAAATTATAAAAAATGAGCTTGCAAGGTTGAAAACCCGCAAAGGGCAGCCTTGGCAAAAGTTAGAGCGCAAAAGGAGAGTGTTAATACATGAGTGAACCCTAACCGAACTACATAAGGCTTGATTCCCATCTTTGGGATACGTAGGCAACTTCATCTCGAAGTCCAGCCATAAACACTTCCTCGATCAACTTTTGTCGATGTGATCGCCTTGGTCATCTTTGTCTATTCAGCATTCGAGAGCTCGGTCGTGATCTTTGGTGCAGTGCTACTCAGACTAGGGGCAACTTTCTAGTTGCTGGAATCCGGGGTTGTGCATCTCAGTGACAGATCTCAGGCGTGTCCAGTTCTGATCCATATCGAAAATGGTTTTGAAAAGTTTTAATAAAAGTTGATTTTGCTCAAATTAATCTTTTTACAACTTAGACCATTTTTGGACCAAATGAAAAATTGTCGATACCATAACTTTCAATTTCATTGATTTCAACACAGAGTTCTCTTGCTCTTGAATACAAAATTGAAGTTGCTTTTCATTACATTCATAAAGAAAACTTGAAAGTTCTAATTAAAGAAAATAAATTCGGGGCATAGTCAGGTGTTCCTACGTCCTCTCCCAGAGCTGGTCGAAGCCTCTGATGCCAAGCTAGGCCCGATCTGTGCCTCTTCATTGAGCCAATCTATGCACTCATCAGAGAGGGTGTAGCTGAAAGTAGGAGCGGGGCCAGAAGCTCTCTCGTCCTCCATGTTGCGGCATACCGAGCTAGCTGTGTGCCTCGGACCGGAAATATAGCGGGGTACTCAATCCCCTCCTTTGGGCAAGTCTGATCATGTCTGAACTGGCGCCGGAGCCGGAACGGAAAGTAAAACACGCAGTGCGTCAGGCCAATCAACTGGATCCCGGGCTGACGGGTCATGCTACAGCTCATTGCCGGTAAATTGAGCCAAGGGCAGCGCCAAGCAATGCGATCCGCGGACAAATTGCACATCCAGCTGTACCACCATCCTTCATCTAGAGCATCGACTAGACGTCGTCAGAAGAAATAGCTACGAGCTGAATATGCCGGACACAAGTCCACAACTCTCAACTTGTCCATCAACCACACCTAGGGAGGGATGAAAAATGAGAGAATAAAGAATAGGGAGGTGTATGTTGAGAGAAAAAGTGAGCAGAAGGTTTTGAGAGAAAAATAGAGTCTGAGGGCCGAGTGATGTGAGTAATATATGTGAGATGGGGTGGAAAAAATTACTTGCAATAGTAGTGGACTCCCTGAATACCTAGCTGTCTCTCGATGATGAAAAACGTCTAAGCCCATCAAATGTCTCAGCCAATGTCATGGCGATGCAGCTTTTTCCCTCTTTCAAGCCCTCGGCGACCTCAATTAAACGAGTGCTAAACCCGCCAGAGCCCGGGGCTAGTAAGAAATGCGATAGCATGCATAAGCAGAGCGCATGTCGTCGATAACCCTGCCAATGATGGTCGCCGCGGTTACCAGCATCAGAAAACTGACAAACCAAGCTCGAAGTGTCCAACTCTCCGTCGTGAATCAATGACCGAGCGTCATGCACAGTAAGGCCGCACATCCGTCCTAAGGCTTGGACGTGGCTGAACCAAAACTGAGGCAAGATTTCCTTGTCGCGCTCAGATTCCATTAAAGCTTGGAAATCCTTAAAAGTGGGACATATCTCTTGACCGCCAAAACTAAAGACGTGTGTTACCGGATTCCAAAATCTTGCCGCGACATGGAGGAACGGAAAACGCAGCGGAGGGCGACCCAACGTGAATAGTGCATTTATGCCGAAACCTCAGAAATTCAGCCTTTCCGAGCCATCCAAGTTGGCAATCCAAGTTGTGTGATTTTGGGCAAGAAACTCTTCCATTTGGTGCAAATCAGAGCTGAAATGAGGAAAACTACGAAGCTGAGGCTTTTGTAGAAGATAAGGAGTTGAGTGGAAGACATGTGTCAACATTCTGGAGGTGCTTGCCATTTTTGGCCGATCGGCCAAAAATAGTGCCGACCGACCATCCTTTTTGGCCGATCGGCTAAAAATGTTGGTCGATGGCCATTTCTTGTGGTCGCTGGCCTTTTCCTTTGGCCGATGGCCTTTCTTCTTGTTCCCTGAGCTGTTTATGTGTTAAACATACTAAAAACTTGTGACTGGTTCCACTTCCAATGCCTTTCGGTGATGATTTTGTGAAGTCGCGCCTGTTACTGCAATTTGTTTATTGTGTTGTTGTACTCTTGCTTATCGAGTTGTATTTTACATTGTTCAAGTCTTTGCTTTGCTTATCGAGTTGTATTTGCACTTGGTTAGCTTATCGAGTTCTTTGTTTTGATTATCGAGTAGTTTTTGTCATTAGTCGGTTCACTACCTGATTATTACAATGCAAGTGCTTAATTTTCAAAACAAAGTTCAATCTCATTTACATTGTTATGTAATGCGATGCGATGCATAAAATGTACAAATGTAACACTTTTTGAACCAAATAGTTGTTTCATTTCACCATATGTCTTTTGCAGAAGTACATAGTTTTGAGAAAATAAAACCTGCTTGAGGCAGTACAATGTGCTCAAACTATTAGCAAAAAAAAGGTAAATAAAGTAAAAAAGGAAAAGAAAAGCAACAAAATGTCTGAACAAAACAAAAAGAAGAAAAGCAGCAAAAGTCTGGATCAATATCAGTCATCTCGAGCATGGGAATCTGTCCTGGTCCTCTTCCTGGACGAGGGTCTAGGATCACCACCGCCAGCTCCGTAGTCAGAATCTGAGCTATCTCCGGCCTCACCCTAGGACGACGCCGCCTCCTCATCAGAATCATCGGGGGAGGGCTCTCGCGAACTGCTCTTAGTATGAGCGCGCCTGTGTCTACCTCGGCTGTGGATCATCATCCTCCGTCTGGCTCCCCCTCCTCCTCGAGCAGGAACAGATGGTCCAGCTGGAGCACCTCCCATGGTTGGAATCTGGAATGGGGCCTGAAAAGGACAAATGGCAAATGCATCAGTTATGCTACGAAAAGCAGAGTATGAATACCGAATACAATGTATGAGTACAGTGTATGAATGCTGTGAGTAGTGTATCAGTACAGAATGCAGTGTATGAGTACAGTGTATGAATGTCGTGAGCAACGTTGTGAGCAGTATGTGGATTACAGTGTATCAGTGTCGTGAGTGCTGTGTATCAAGTGCCGTGTTGATAGTGTGATGCATCAGATTATGTATGAAACAGATTATGCAGAGTTTGAAACTGTAGTTGAAAGAACTTACCGGGATGCCATAGATGGTCAACAAGTCGATGCTGCAGTGCCATCACAGAGGTAGTCAGCTCTAGAGACTGGCGAGTGTAGTCGACGGAAGCCTGCAAAAGTGTTGAAGTCATTAGTATTCTGTGAAATATGAAATGAAATGGTTGTACAGAATGCAAAGTGCGATAGTATATATCGGGGTGGAGCCATAGACTCCGACAAGCTCATGATCAGCCGGAGGAGGGGCGAAGGGTATCTAGTAAGTCTCCCCACCCTGTCCTCGGCATGTCATCATCGTATGCAGCTCAGGCTATCCAGCTCCCTGCCCTCTCCAGGACCCACTCCTGCCTCGGGCCGGAGGTGCCCTCAGTGCCCCTGCTCCTGCTGCTGGCGCTGCTGGCCTCTCTCTCTCGACTCGGCGAGCACCGGTCAGAGGCCGCATGAGATAAGCCTGGATGTACTTGGCGTAATCGCCCTCGTCTCTAAAGCCCTCATAGCTCCAGCCAATCGTGTAGTCTATCATCTCCTCTAAGGTGTACCCTTCAGTGTGCCTCGTGTGGATAGGAGGAGGTGTTGGAACTGTCTGCTCTAGCACGCCGAAGGTCTGCCGAAGGAAGCGCTCCCCAAAGTACCAAGCGCAGCAGACCGGTCCCTCGAACAAGACCCTGAACCGGGCAGTCTCTCGAGCATCGGCATACCGCTCCTGAACGGGGTCCAAGGCTGCCAGATGATCTGCAAATAAAACACAATTTGTTATCTACTGTTATTGAGAGTACAATATAAAGCGAAGCTTAAATAAACTGTAATATTTAACATACCTCAGCTGCGGTGATGGTGTCAGAGTAGCGGCGGAAGAACATGAAGGACTCCCGTGACCTCCGCTCGCATCTCACATCGAAGCGGTGGGAAAACGGAACCATGGGGGGCTTCTCCTCATCCGGCACTGGGGCAAGCCTAGGAAAGTAGGCATACACCCACAACTGTAGAGTGTAACAGAGCAGATATGAGTATGCTTATCAGATAAAGCAGTATACAAATAAAGCAGAGTGCAGTGTGTGCAGTGTACAACTAGTGTAAAGCAGATTGCGTGCGCCCAGTGTGTGTGATGTACAGATAATGAAAAACAGAATTGAAAAGACAGAAAAGGGAACGTGTACCTCCCAGCCTCGCTAGTAACCTCCAAGCAACAGCCCGCTGCGGCGGGAGGATGAGCTCATATACCCGTAAAGGGTGGCCAAGCCCGCGCCACCCCAGTCGTAGCCGTGGATCCACGTCACATCCACAAGTGCGCTCAGTAGGTAAAGGGCTACAGTGTTCGCCCGGTCGGCGAAGAGCGTGGTCCCTAGTAGGAACATGATGAAGCCATGAGCATACTGCTCCTCCTCCTCTCGAGTAGTAGGCACCTGGATCCGAAAGTGATCCTTGAACCGTGAGTACCTCACAAACCCTGGCCGGGCAAGAGGTGGCTGAGTGCCAAGCAAGTATAGCTGAGCGGCGTCCCACTCGTCCATATCTGTATCAAAAGGGATCGGATCACCCCCCACTCCGATGCCTGTGAGCATGGAGAAGTCAAAGGGAGTCATCGTCATCTCCTTGGTGGCAGAAAGGTGGAAGGAGTCGGTGGTGTCCCACCACCTCTCCACCAAAGCAGCAAGAAGAGGCCTACTCGCAGTGAGGCGTGAGAGTCCCATGAAGAACCGCGTCGGGCAGCTCCATATACCAACCTCGGGCGACAGTGTTCCCATACCCCTGGAAGGCATGGGAATCTCTCTGTGTTCAAAACAAACAGTTGCGAAGCAGTGTTAGAAATACAGTGTTGAATGCGCTCAGAATTGATGAAAATGCAGTGTGTGTGCATGTGTCCGAGTCTACACAGATATTGGGTGCAGGCGTGCTCACAGTAGACTGCAGCATATGATGTATCAATGTGTTTGAATTGTTCAGTTGAGAACGCAGCGTGTGTGCATGTGTTCAAATTTAAACAGATATCGGGTGCGGGCGTGCTCACAGTGAACTACAACATTTGATGTATCAGTGTGTCTGAGTTAAGCAGTTAAAGAATAGAATCGACTATCGTAGTTATATGTTCTACATTGCAGAAAATGAAACAGAGGAAGAATATACCTCAGTGGTGCCGTAAGACAGATGTGACTCTGGCTCGCGCAACAAAAGCTCTAGTGGCGCGCCCCGCGCATAGCTCCTGAAGTGGTGGATGCCATCGGGAGGCAACACGTGTATCGCCGTCCTGTAAGTCGCCGGATCGAACGGCTGGATGTGAAGAGGTAGGAGCTCGACCTCGGGGTCCACGTCCATCTTCGGGGGAGTCCCACCACGTGGAATGTCGTCTACCATCTCAAAAGGAGCGTGAAAATGGCTGAAAATGTGAAAAACGGGCAAGAATGCGAAAGGTCAACCCAAAAGTCAACCCCGAGAGGATGAAAAACGGGAGAAAAGGTCGGAGTGTGGAAATGGCACGAAAACCAAGTAAACTCGAGGGAAAACAAACCCCAAGTAGTGGAAACCAAGAAAGAAACACCGAAAACGGAGTTTTGTACAGTTTAAAGTGTGCGAAACGGGAAGGGTTTCGCAAATCGAACAATGAAAAAGGGTTGAAAACAAGAGAAAAACACAGATCGAAGGTCGGGAAATCACCTAGAAAGAAAGAGGAATGTTTTTCAAGCTTGGAGAAGTGAGGAAATGGGGTTTGGAACCCCATATTTAAAGACCCGTGGCCAAAGGACAAAACTGCCCCCGAAACTGCCATTTTTGGCCCGCCGGCCAAATTGTTAGCCGATCGGCTAAATATTTGGCCGATAAGATCATTTTGTGGCCGATGGACTCCGCTTGTGGTTGATGCACCTCCCACACCCTTGTCTGGGTCAGCAATGTTGTTGGGGACCTTCATCTCTCAAGACAGTGCAAGAAAGTAGACTCTAAAGCTCAACCGACCTTCGTGTTGACCTCGAATCGTGCCTTCCGAGTGCGATGCTCGGTACGCACAAGGTGTATCCTTTTGTATCTTGTGAGATTCAGAAACTACTTTAAATGCGTCGCATTACAATGTTTTGTCTTGTTTATGATAATCGTGCATTTCTTGCATTGTTATGCACGTACTACATGTGTTGTCACGCACACCATTCTTGCATTGTTATGCACTGTTCGTATGCGTTGTAGCACACACCATCACTTGCATTGTTATGCACTTTTCACTTACACCGTTACAAACTTTCCACCCGCGTTACTACGCGTCTTTCAACTTGCATTGCTATACATATTGGAATCGTATCTTGACATGACGTTGGACACGTGTTGTTACTATATTGTACCTGTCAAGTTTCTTTCTTATGCAGGGCACGATATTGTATGTACGGTTCATTTGAGGCTAGTGCAACTAGACGGCACTGTATGTGCAGTTTATTCAGAGGAATTCCGGGTAAGACCCTTCCTATCCTTTGAGTTTGTTTTGTTTCAGTTAGAAACACCTTGGCGCACTCGATGTGATTTGTTGAGTGTTTTGCCTTCCTTCTCGTGCGTGTGACACGTTGAGAATTGCTTCCCTCCTCTTGCTTGTGATACGCTGAGAATTGCTTCCCTTCTCTTACGTGTGATACGTTGAGTATTGCTATTTCCTTCTCTTGCGCATGATGCACTGAAAATTGTTGTTTCCCTTCACTTGCGTGTAATATGTTGAGAATTGCTTCCCTTCCCTTGCGCGTGATACGCTGAGAATTGCTTCCCTTCTCTTGCATGTGATACGCTGAGAATTGCTTCCCTTCTCTTGTGCATGATACGTTGAGAATTGCTTCCTTTCTCTTGCGCGTGATACGCTGAGAATTGCTTCCCTTCTCTTGCGTGTGAAACGCTGAGATTTGTCGCCCTTTTCCCTTCTCTTGCGTGTGATACGTTGAGAATTGTTGTTCCTCTCCTCTCTTGCGTGTGCTACATTGAGAGATGTTGTGTTTGAGACTCCGGGTTTTCTCGGTAGTCGCTTTTAGACTTCTCTGCGTGAGACGCAATGAGAATTGTATAATTTTCTTACGTCCTTTCTGCATGAAATGTGGTTTGATTCTTTTTTGCTTGCTTAAATCGTTGCATGTTATGCTTCATTACAGCTCTCTTTGCATGATCATAAGTTATGCTCGGCGTTGTGCATGTCATTTGCATCTTGCCCCTGCCTGTGGGCCCATCTCTTTGTTATCTTGTATGTTTGTCTAAGTCTTCAGCCTTGTCGAAAATGGCTCGTCTCTAGGCTTTGACATTCACTCCCGTTATCTTATGACTTTCGAGTCCTATAAAAGAAGGGCAACTGTAGATACCCCATTTTTGACTGTCCTTAAGACTTGGACGTCATCGTTTGAACACTCGATGATCATCCATGCTCGTGTTCGTTTTGAGTTCCCAAAGGCCTCGGCTGCGCGCCTTGCCTTAGGATCTCTCAACTTGTCTGTTTTGTGCTTGGTTGTGGACCAAACACTTGTGGTTTAGCTTTTGAGGGAAGGGGGTGCCTTGTTGGCCATTGCCACACCCCATCGGCTATGGCATGATGCCATCGGCCTTGTTTCCTTGCCATCGGCCATAAATGTTGGTCGGTCGACACTTTTGTTGGTCGGTCGGCACTTATTTTGGTTGATCGGCCATATTTTCTGGCCGAGGCCTTTTCTTTGCCTTTTTCAGCCATTGTGCATGCCAGCTGTGCCAGCTGGTGAGCACAGACTCTCCCCTCCATACACGTGCATGGAGGGATTTGAACCAAAACTTAGCTTCTCTAAGAAGCTTTGAATTGGATTTCTATAAGAAGGGAGCTCCTCCTCCCTTCTCAGAGGTTCAGCAAAATAGATATAGAGTTCATATATCCCTCTCTCTCTATATATCTCTCTATATATATATTTGTGTGTGTGTTGGTGCCTTAAAGGTGTATTTTGTTCATACTTTTGCACTAGAGCACCTTCCTTTGGTTGCTGAGGCACTAGGAAGTTGGTTTCAGAGTTCTTGGGTTGGTTTTGATCCGAAGGAGTGGCTGGAGTTGTGTTCTTGAAGGTGTTCTTCAAGGGTGAGCAACTAACCTTTTGTAGCCCCATTTTTGGCAAAAGCTTTTAGACCTATTTGCATATTGTTTTAAGCTTAGCTATAAACTGAAAAAAGTTCTGTTTTTGTGTGCTTAAGATGATTGTTTAAGGTCACTTTTTGGTTGGGGGTTGTCTACCCCCTCTTAGGCTTTGTTTGGCCTTGTTTTGAGCCACCTCTTTTGGCCTTTTTTCTTGCCTTTGCATGACCTTTCTACCATTGAAATCCAGAGGATTTTCAGTGGTGGAAAGGTAGTTTTAGAGTCTTGTATAGGAGAGGGACACCCTATACAAGTTTTGACTTCATTTCAACATGTATTAGGCCTTATTTTGCCATGTTACACCTCTGTCCAAAGTTGGTTTAATGGCTTCTTGCATGCACCACGTACTTGCCTTGTAATCCCCTCATTTGCCTTAACATGCATCTCGCATTTGGACTATCATGCTCACATATTTTGGCTCAACTCAAAGGGACTTCTAGT
This sequence comes from Camellia granthamiana, assembly GCA_036172215.1. Taxonomy (NCBI): domain Eukaryota; kingdom Viridiplantae; phylum Streptophyta; class Magnoliopsida; order Ericales; family Theaceae; genus Camellia; species Camellia granthamiana. The sequence continues at coordinate 123,700,715 of CM069905.1, forward strand.
CATATTTCAGCATGCTAAAGCTCTGTTTGGTGTTGTTTTTATCATATATGCATTGCTTTGTATAGCTACCATACATCCTAGCTTGTTAGCTTTGAGGGTCCAAGCCACTAGCATGCACTACTTGGACTGTTTTCATGATTTGGCATCATCTCATATGGTATTTCAGTCCATGTTTCATGCTCATATACTTGCATTTGCCATCCTTTCAAAGCTTTGAAGAGTTGGTGTCTTATGCCTTAAGAGTGCATCATTGTGCATGCCACCATGCTTAGGCATTTGGGATGCCATCTAAGTGGGTTTTGGGGCTTGTTTCGACATACCATAACTCTGATTTTAGTTGGTGAAATCATGCCATGTTTGGTTTTGATAGGTGTAGTGTAACACCCCTTTGTTAGCCTTGCATGTCTCATGTTTTGTGCTCACCTTTCTAGCATGTTTTAGCCTCATTCCATGCATGTTCTTACCTTGTTTTGGCCTGCCTTGGAATTGTTTTAAGTCACTTTGGCCCTTTGGGGTACACTTGTTATGGTCATAGTGTAAACCACTTTGCTAGCCTTAAGCCTTGAGCTTTCTTGCATGTTATGCTTGACTTGTATGTATGATTTGGCATCATCCTTGACATCATTTCAGAGCATGTAGTGTTGTCACGCTTGCATGCTTTTCACTCTTTGAGTGCTTTCAAGAGTTGTCCTCTTTGTGCCTAGGTGATAGGCCAATCAGCATGCACATTTGTATATGCTTTTGTCCCTCATTTCTTAGCATTTTGGCCATTGATTTTGGGCATGGCTGAGGTCTATCCATTTTCAGTATAAGTACATGGACCATGCGGTTTGTGTATTGATGTATGCTTATTGCATTGCATGTTGTTGCATACTTATTGTTGGTATCATTGTTGCATGCCTATCACATTGTATGTTTGCATATCTAGGTTGCATAGTCATATTGCATACTTATTGCATATCATGTTGTTTATATGTTAGGTTGCATTGCATTGCATTTGTCATACTCATGTTACATTGCCTTGCATTTCCATGTTGCATTGTACTTGGTTGCATGCATTGCATTGTGTTTGGTTTGGGGTATCAAACCAAACACGAGGACCCAGGGACGTTTCGTACTTGAAGTGACGAAATGTGCCTCAATCCTCGGTCGCCGACGCTCTTGATCCAACATGATAGAGTTCTAGGCATTCATATGTTTTTGTTGCATTCATTCCACATCGATTTGCACACTTGGCTCCTTTGGCCATCATGCATTGAAATGCGTGATTGATGGCCCCAGGGTCGAGCACTACACTCCCTTGAGTTCATGACATGATAGGGAGGGTGTTTGTGCACACATTGCCTTGAAAATGCATTGTCATGCTCTGTTTGTCCTCTGCTGCAGCAAAACAGCATTCTACGGGAAGATATGGCCGACCGGCCATCTTCAGTGCCGATCGACTAAACATTTTTGGCTGAGATCCTCACAAATGGTCGGTTACCAATTCCACATGGTCGGTGTTGCTATATCTTGGCCGGTGACATATCACAGTGTTCAGGGGGTGGTTGGGAAGTATCCTTGGGACTTGTGCAGTTTTCAGAGGTGCAGAACAGTGCAAATAGAGGCAACATGTGGCATGGCAACGGGTTTCCGAGCGAGGCGATCGAGCATGCATCATTCAATCATTCCGAGGCGGAGCTGCGGCGGCCTCTTTAGTTTCATAGCTTACTTAATTTGTTTAAATTAGTTAAGGGTTTTGTAATATTTAATTAGCTAGGGTAGTTGATCATTTATTCGGTTTGTATTATTTATTCGGACCCTCCGTCGAGAGGGCCAATTTTGTAATAAGTGTGCGTGAGTGGGTGAATGTCTTCCAACCCCACGTCTTTTTCCTTTTTACTTACCTGCTTTCAATGGTCAGTTTTAGGTCATGTTTCAATTAGCATCCTTATGCTCGCATGTTTGCATCATTCATTTGTATTACATGCACCGGGCTCGGCGCATTATACTAACCGCATAGCATTTCAATTTCCAACTTGAATACGTGTATCGAGTTGTCGCATTTCACATGCCACTCTTAGATAGCCGAGCCTATTCTAGTTGCGTTTTGCATGTGTTGCATTAGGCATCTTAACATGAACTAGGATCATGCATTTGATTACTAACTAGCTATTTTTTTGGCTCGGAGTACTAGGTAAGCTTTTATGCTTTAGCATACCGCATGTGTGTGAGTGTTAACATGACAGTATGCTTGCCATGAGGCTAAATGCTTATATGATATAACTGCCTGAATGCCTGTGGGTGAAGGTTGGATTGCTTGAATTGGAACAATTCATCAAGTCCTTGTTTTAGCCTACTTGTGAGTAGCAAACTTCAAACTGTTTTCAAACAAACGGATATGCGATGCTTTGTTCCAAATTAGGCGATCTAGTCTATACTTGTGTGTTGTGCGCATCACATAGTAATTCTAGCTAATTAACCGGAATAAGAACGCATGTGTTTTCAAAAACAAGATATCATGCTTCGTACAGGCCGATCTTTGATCGGGCGAGCGGGGGTGCTCATTACATGACCTTCCCCAATCGTACCCAAGTTCCCGAGCCGAGGCAACTTTGGTGATGACGGACATGTGGCCTTAGGCAACGAGTCAGGGTTTCCTAAATTTCCCCAAAAATAAAATATTTAGGTGGTGACTCTGTATCTAGCAAAACAGTCCATGTTTGGCACTTCTTTCTTAAAAATCAGTTTTGCAAAACGATTTGCCGAATTTGCACTCTTTGGTGATTTATTGGTCTCGCATTGCACTTTGCGGGATTAGATTCAGAACCGTGACATTTGAGTCCGAACTGTAGTAGCAAAGCCCACGGGGCGCGTCTACAACTAACACCACCGGAATCCACTTTTTTCGGCTCTCCAGAGTCACATATAAGGGTCTGTTGTGGTTGGCACCCTCAGGTTGCAGCTCTTTACCCATGAAAGATATCACTGGCATAACAACTCCGAATGTGACTAACGACACTAGTTGATCGGCGGTAGTGTTAATAGGCAGTTTGGTCTGATTCATTGACTCTAGTAGTGCTTGCCTATGCTCCCGGGAAGCCATTATCGGTCCCCAAATTGATATATTTGCCTGAATCTTCTTAAGTTACTTCAAGACCAGGTTTTCCTCACAATCCTTCTCTTTTGTGTTCACAACCTCTTTGTTGTAGGATTCCGGTTGATCTAAAGCCGCAGGTTTGAAGTACCGACCACTTCGGGTCATGTGATTGATCTCATCCGTATACCAAGTATCGTCGGGGGTATCAAATTTCCACCCTTCGTCCATGTATGCGTAATGCAAATCATTATCTTGCCACCACTCCCCTACAGTCATGGCCAAGTTTTTATCAGGCCTTACCTGGAGCATTTTACATTATGCCTCTCATCAACAGCATGCCATTCCTTTTCCACTATGGTTTTGGTTTCTGCTTTCCAGAATGGCATTTTTTTGTTATCACTTCCTCGCTCTGAGGCTATCTTCCTTTGGATTGCTTCCATTCTTTCCTGCTGAAATTGTTCCAACACTTGTTCTGTGCTAATCAAGGATGCAGCCTCGGCCTTTTCCTTCTTGACCCCTCTTATTTGTTTTGCCTCATCTAACTCTTCGTCACTGAACCAATCGTTGTTTGTTTCCGGCTGACTTGAATCCCACCAGCCTATCTGGACACTGCTTGTATCCTTTTTGTCAAAGAAGTAGAGATTGGCTAGGCCTTCTTCCATTTGGGCTAGGTCTTCTTCTAGTCCGGCCAAGTTATTTAGGCTTTGTTCAGGCCAATCGTTCTGACGTTGCCTTAATTGACCTTCCCCGATAGCATTGACACTGAGAACATCTAGTAATATGACAATTGGTTTCGGTTGATCAATGGCCACAATGTAAGAGCTGGGATCATACTCCTTTGCAAGTGAGGCCCCCTTTTCTATGACACAAGTATTAGATAGCCCGATCTTTGGTGTATGCTCCTCTTTCTCTGTTTCGGCCATCATATTCTTGGGTTGGATTTGTGGGTTTAAGTCCATCATGCGTATATCTGTGCCTTCGGAAAAAATTACCTCTAGTTTTGGTAGGTGGGATGAGGTAATATGTGTGCTGGGGTTGAAGGTAGGCGGTAGTGTTTGGATATGGTTAATATTTTTTGGGGGGAGGGACTTGGTTGTGTGCGGGAAGTGGGTTGGTTGTCACATTTGGTTTAGGAGGGGTGATGACTTTGTTGTCAATGAGATTCTGGATCTCATGACGTAGATGAAGGCATGAGTCTGTAGGATGGCCGTGTTGTTGGTAGAAGGAACAATATTGAGTTGGGTCGTATCTAGCTGGTAGTGGGTTTGGGAGAGGTCGTGGATCGAGAAGCTTGAGAAGCCCCCTTTCTAACAATATCTTAAGGGCACAGGTTGGACTCATATGGAGAGGGGTAAAAGTTCTTCGGTACCAAGGTTGACCATTTTGTGTAGTTTGTGAGTTTGTAGCAGCAGCAAAGGGATCGGCCATCTTGGCCGACGATGTAGCCGTGATGCTGACATTTGTAGACTGCGGAATAGTGCTAGTACCAGCATTGGTAGTCCGAGTGAATGGTCTTTTTGCAGGTTCACTAGTTCTATAGATAATCCCTTTTCTTGAATGCACTTTCAATTTGGACCCCCAACTTGTGTAGTGAAGCAAATGTAGACAACGGAGTCACTATCATCCTTTGTAGCATATCAGGCTCGAGATTGTGGACCACTAGCCTGACTTGTTCCCTTTCAGAGGGTCTATTTGTCATCCGGGCTGCCTTTGCTCTCTATCTGGCGACAAAGTCAATAAAAGGTTCTTTAGGGTTTTGGGTAGTTGCCTCAAACTCACTGATGGTTACCTCGATCTGAGTGTTATATAAATATTGGTTAACTAACTCCTCAGACAGTTCCTGCCAATTTTGTTTCATAGAATCCTCCAATTTCGTATACCAGATGGCCTCTACTTCAGACAGAGCTCTTCCAAACAACGACAGTTTCTGGGCACGAGAAATACCCATTGGCCTCAGAACATCTGAAAACAGGCGGACATGTACAATCGGATCCCCACTTCCATCAAATTTGTTGATGTGGGGCATTTTAAACTTCTCCGGTAGTGTAACTGAAGCCTCAGTGTACTCGTCTTCAATATCCAAAATGGAATTGAAGCCATAGGATTTTTTTAGCGCTTTCTCTAGCTTGGCAATTTTTATCATGGCTAGATCATCATTGATGCCAAAGGGAAGGAATTCCCCTTGGGGTTGTGCCAAGGGCTATATGCTGAAGCATGTGGAAACACCTCTTGGGGATTTGGGGCCTGGGGATGTTTCACTAGTGGAGGAGGATCGGGATTCGGCTGAGCAGTAGGGATTGGAGACACTGTAGATGCAGATGCCCTAGATGGGCATCGCAGATCAGCGATGACTTCATCCTGTGCGGCTATCCGTTGATTTACGGTATCCATGGTTCTTTGAACAGCTGCCATCATGGTAGCGAGTTCTTCTACATTTTGTGCCATCCTTGTTCTAGGTGGGTGAGATGGTGGTGAATTATATGCATGAACAGGTGTTGGCGGAGCGCTCTGCACCGATGCTGATGCTTGTTTGTTCCTTCTTCGTCGAGTAACTGGCGGGAGAGAAACTAACAATGGCTGACCGTCAATAAGATCTTGAGTTTTACACAGTCTGCGGGAACGAGTCCATAGAACTTGAGGGATATCGGGTCTTTCTGAAGCTATGATGAAAAACTACCTAGCAAAAGTAAGAAAGAAAACATAATTAAAATTCAGACAGAACTTCGGCCCTAATTTTCAACAATCACAACCTGCAGCTGAACTGTGATCCCCACTGAACTTTGTTCACAAACTGACTGCTCATTTGTACCAATGATATGAACCACCCTATACAGTTTCACTGTAAAAGCACATACCATGTAAAAGAACCAAAACACCCCTATGAGGGGGTTAGGGTTACCCTGTCTTAGATTTTGACATGATCTAGGTTGCACTACTTCAAGTAAATGGTTTCATAACATCCTGTACGGGTGGCATCCTGTCCTAATTTGGAATAGTCACTAGAGAGTACTATATGCATTAGGTCAAATAGTCACAGAGGGTACCTCAGCAAGACTACCTAATATACCTCTCACACCTAACACCGAGAAGGGAAAGGAGGATCAAACGGTACAGCGGTAATGCAGATCCAAGGGTTATGTTCCCAATATGGCAGAGCCCATGACCGGTCAGCCTTTTGGCAACCTTTGTAGGCAAGCCTCTGGCAAACCGTCCAGGAATAGCTGATGGTAAACACAGGGACTTAAGTGCACCAATGCAAAGAACATATAAGTGTAGATAAAAATTCACATCATAAATTTCAAGTCAAGTTCTCTAATTCCCCAGCAGAGTCGCCAGAAACTGTAGCTCGGCTTTTCATACTCCCTTTCAGAAGAATGAATAGCCTGTACAATTCGGACTCTACTTGTGTGGTTCTGAATCTAATTTCATAAGTGCAATGTGAAACAGTGGAAACACAAAAAGAACCCAAATCTGGCAATTTCTTTTGGAAAATCGATGTTTTGAATCAAATGCCAAAAATGGACTACTTTGCTAGATATCAGAGTCGCCACCTAAATATTTATTTTGGGAAATTTAGGAAACCCGTGACTCACGCCAAAGGCCATTAGTCTGTCGTTACCAAAGTGTCTTGGTTCGGGAACTTAGGTATGAGACTGGAAGGTCAATAATGAGCACCCCACTCATCCGATCAAAGATCGGCCTCTACTAATCATGATGTGATTCTTATGTACAGTATATGTTCTTATTTTATTTTTAACATACAAGTATAGACTAATTTCATGAACAGTTGGAACGTTTGATTTCATGTTTGTTTTGAAAAAAGTGTTTTGCATATGTACCACTTGAAAAAGTGATCTCATATATATACATTAATCAAAGTATCCCAATGTCAGTGAATAGCCTTTATCCACATGCATTCAAACAAGTATATCAAGTAAGCATTTAGCCTCATGGTAGTATGTTTGATATGGCAGCAATCACACTTATGCAATATGCTAAAGCATAAAAACTTAGCTCGTACTCCAAGCCAAAAGAGGAATTAGTTAGAAAAAATGCATGATCCTAACTATGTGATATGGCTAATGCAACACATACGATATGCAATTAATAAGCTCGGCCACTAGCATGGCATGCGAGTCAATTCAAGACATGTGATAGCACGCGTATTCAAGTAAAGAGTTTGAATTTGACATTTGAATAATATGATGAGGCGAACTTTTATGCATGTAAAACGAATGGATGCAAGTCATGGGAATGCTAATTTGAAAATATGATATCCCTATACTAACCATCATAAGCAGATAAATAAAAGGGAGAAAGAATGGGGGTTGGAAGACATACAACTTATTACATATTTGTCCTTACGAAGGAGGGTTCGAATGTCCAACTGTCCGAATAAATAATTATTACAAATCCGAATGAATGATAACTAGAAGGGGTTGTCTAATTTATCACAACAAATATACAATGATTGCGTGATGCTCCTCAGGAATTACTCTGTCTGTCATGCTGGAATTTGTTCTGTTTCACCCTATCATTGATTTCAACTAAAAGTGTATTGTTTGCAATTTATTGGAGCCTTGCTTCGCCGACCCAAAATGAGACTCAGTTGAGCCCCAAATAAATCCAATACCTTGTTTTCTTGTAGAAATCTGTTTTTTTTTTTTTTTTTTTTTTTTTTTTTTGGTGCCTGAGGTGAAACAGTGCAGATAGGGTATTCCTAGTCATGTTTGTCTCTTTTACCATTCTCTATCATAGAAAATACTCAAGAGAGGAGCGAACTCAGTTCCCAAACCATCTATGGTTGCAAGTTGATTTGCAAGATGATTTTGGACACGATAGGACAAAGATCAATAAATACAATGCATAATAACCACCTCTCCCTCCTATCATGAAGTGAATTCAAGAACGGAAGTAGAGACGCTTCAAAGTTCATCAAAATATCATGAATTGATGTAAGACAAGCCTTGACACAATAGACTCCGGCATAACATCTGGCTGTAAAGATGCTTCAAGATTCATCAAAAACATCATGAATTGATGTAAGACAAGCCTTGACACAATAAACTTGGTATAACGTCCGACCAAATTCAATCAATCATATTGATTCTTTATGTCGGTTGATTCATTTTAAACTCAATTTTATTAGTCTCTTTTATATTACCTTTCCTTTTCTTTAATCCATTAAAAGTCCATGCTGATATTTACATCCACTAAGCCCGAAACACATTAAAGGGAAACAAGTGTCGACTTAACCATAGGAAATAAACCTTATTTTATTCGGGGTAAATTATAAAGGAAGAGTCAAACTTATTTACAAGTTAAGGATTTCAAGTCAAACCCAAGATGCGCAACAAGGACTAGTCAAACTCAGAAGAGTGATAATGACTTAGAAAAACCCAAAGTGAGTGATAATGACTTGAAATCCAAACTTGATAATTAGTGATAATGACGCTTTCCTTGGTGATTTCCAAGGGCCCATTAGTCCCTTAAAAGTAAACACGCTGGTGATAAAAAGAAATAAAAAAATAAAAGATTGGCTTTAGTAGAAGAAAGATGTATGCCTTTGGTAATGAACCTCTGAAGAGATTAAACCATTAAGCATGAAAAAGTTTTATGCCTTTGGTAATGAACCTCCGAAGAGATTAAACCATTAAGCATGGAAAAAAGTTCTTTCTTATACTTGAATAACAACCTTAATTTTTCACAACTTTTTGATCAAAATAATTAAAGAATGGAGGGAGGTTGCAGAGATGATTATGCGAAGTTGATTAATTGATTATTATAAAACAAACATAATATGCAAAGCAAAATTATTGAAATAAATTAAACAACCCCCTAAATAGTATAAAATAGTGCTGAAATTAAGCTATAGAAGGTACACAAGCATAAAGAGGTTAAAACTAGTAAACAAGTGTAAGGAAGGGTGGCTAACCCCCCCTACTTTTATAAATTCAAATCACATATTTTAGATGTTGAAAAACTGCCCCAAAACACTCCCAAATCAGCCCCAAAACGATGATAAAAATTAGAGAAAACAAGTGGGAAATACAAGGATTTAAGCTAGGAATACGGTTCAAGCAAGGGTGATTAACCCCTCCACCTTTGGGTAGCTTTTAATCACAAGTGTCAGCCCTTAAAACAGTCCCAAAACAATATGAAAACACAAGAAAAAGATGAACAAAGATTGAAATGAAAGTGAGGAAACTTTACCTCTTGTAGAGAAGATGTTCTTGTTGTAAACCAAACTTGATTCCAAAGCACCCTCAATTTTGAGTTATGATTTTCGACTCTCAACTCAAGTTCCAAGTTGAAGCTCTTGTATGGTATGTATGGATGATATGAGAGCTTCAAGGTTTATGGAAGAACAAGATGGATGGTAGCTCTAATATTTTCTAACTCTTGATATTTCTAACTCACTTGATATTGATTTGATCTCTCTAACCAAATTCTATATTATTTTTTTTCAACCTCCTTACAGCAGTCTAAACCCTGATATGGCAAGTTGGAATTGTTTACAGCTCGAACTTGGATTCTTTTATTGAGAATTCAAACCACTGACTCAATGTAATCGCCATCATCGAGTGCTCGGAATAAAGCACCTAATTCTTACGAGTGGTCAAAATTGGGGTTTCTACAAGTGTCTACAGCGATATGGCCATTATGAGTTCCTAGTGATGCCTTTTGGGCTAACCAACGCAGCGGCCTTGTTTATGGATTTGATGAATTGGATCTTTTGTGAGTTCCTCGACCATTTTGTAGTTGTCTTTGTGGATGACATCTTCATCTACTCACGTTTTGAGAAGGAACATGAGAAGCACTTGCAGATTGTACTTCAATTTCTTAAAGCCTACAAGTTGTTTGCTAAGTTCAGGAAGTATGAGTTCTGGTTGAAGGAGGTGAAATTCTTAGGCCATGTGGTAAGAAGGGGTGACTGTAGATTCCTCTAAGATTGAGGTAGTGCAAGATTGGTAACAACCTAAGAATGCTTTTGAAATTTGGAGTTTCTTAGGGTTAGCCGGTTATTACTGCCGTTTTGTGAAAGATTTCTCTAGACTAGCCTCACCATTGACTAGACTGATAAGGAAGGGAATTAAATTTGTGTGGAATGAGACTTGTGAGAAGTCATTTCAAGAGCTAAAGATTAGGCTTACCATTGCTCAGTGTTGATTATTCTGGGGAGGGGTTTGGGTTATTCTATGTATTGTGATGCGTCTAGGAAGGTTTGGGTTGTGTGTTAATGCAAGAGGGAAAGGTAGTAGCTTATGGCTAACGATAGTTGAAAACACACGAGAGAAACTATCCTACTCATGACTTAGAGCTAGCAGCTGTGATCTTTGCCTTGAAGATTTGGAGACATTATCTGTGTGGTGAGAGGTTTGAGGTATTCTCCCATCACAAGAGTTTGAAGTATCTGTTTTCACAAAAAGATTTGAATTTGAGGCAGAGGAGATGGATGGAGTTCATGGAGGATTACGACTTTGAGTTACACTATCACCTGGGGAAGGCCAATGTAGTGGCCAATGCCTTGAGTAGGAAATCCATTAGCAGTGTAGCTAGTATTACCATTCGGGAATGGGAGATGTTGGGTGTTATTGGCGAGTTTGACATGCATCTTGGCGAGTCTGTTGAGTCAGCAACTTTGTTTACTATAGTTGCACAACCTACGCTTGTGAGTCGAGTTATAAAAGCACAACAGGGTGACCACAAGGTAAAGTCCATCCGGGAGAAAATATCTAGTTGGAAGGTAGAGAAGGGCCTAAATGTGTATTCTGACTTGAGTGTTAGATATCTTGACTATCTTTTCGTGCTAAAATCCTGTAGGGAGGAGGTACTCTGAGAGTTCCATCATTCATGCCTTGCGGTACATCCGAAAGGCACCAAGATGTATCACGACCTTAGTCGCCAGTTTTGGTGGAGGGGGATGAAGAGCAACATAGCCTTGTTTGTTTCGAGGTGCCTTACTTGTTAACAAGTGAAGGCCGAGCATCGGAGGCCAGTGGGTTTGTTGCAGCCCTTGCCTATAGACGAGTGGAAGTGGGAGCATGTCACTATGGATTTTGCCGTGGGTCTTGAGGACTCAACAGGGTAATAATGCAGTATAGGTGATAGTTGATCGGTTAAGTAAGTCAGCACACTTTGTACCTATGTGCATGAGTGACTCGGTAGATTGTCTTGCCGACCATTATGTTAGGGACATAGTGCGACTTCACGGAGTCCTTTTGACTATTGTTTCGGATAGAGATTCACGTTTCACGGCTCGGTTGTGGCAGAGCCTATAGAATGCCTTGGGCACTAGATTGACGTTTAGTACAGCTTATCATCCCCAGACTGACGAACAGTCAGAGCGTACCATTCAGATCCTAGAGGAAATGCTTCGGGGTTATGTTCTTAACTTTAAAGGGTCGTGGGAGAGGCACTTGCCTTTAGTACAGTTTGCATACAACAATAGTTTTCAAGCGAGTATTGGCATGGCATCGTTCGAGGCCTTGTACGATCGACCGTGTAGATCTCTTGTGTATTAGGCCAAAGTGGGTGACACACCTATGTTAGGTCCTGAGTTAGTTCCGAAAACGATGGAGAAGGTTACACTTATCCGTAAGAGGTTGGTTTTGGCTCAGAGTTGTTAGAAGAGATATGCCGACCGTAGGAGGAGACTATTATCATTTGAGGTAGGAGATCACGTCTTCTTGAAAATATCACCTAGGCGGGATTTGATGAGGTTTGGGAAGAGAGGGAAGTTGTCTCTTAGATTTATTGGGCCTTTTGAGATCCTAGAGCATATTGGGGAGGTAGCTTATCATTTGGTCTTGCCGCCATAACTTTCTGGGGTTCATGACATGTTTCATATTTATATGCTTCGGAAATATGAGCTAGATCTGTCACATGTGTTGGATTGGACCGAGTTAGAGGTGGATGAGGATGCCTCATATGAGGAGAGACCGGTTAGAATCCTAGTTACACAGGACCAAGTCTTGTGAGGCAAAACAATTCCATTGATAAAGGTGTTGTGGAGACAACACGGGGTTGATGAGGCAACTTGGAAATATGAGATGGAAGTCCGTGAGAAGTATTCAGATCTTTTTGTAAATGTTCAAACGTGTAATGAAAATTTTGTTATGATGATATGTGAACATTGTATTTGTTTTAGGAAAAATGAATTGCATATTCAGTATTAAAAACTTGTTGATCATTGTTTTGAGATTGAATGACCGGTGGATGGGTCATGGTTATGAGTTGTTGTAATTGATTTAAATACAACGGTTGTTGTGTTGATTTTAAAAATTTCAAGGACGAAATTTCTTAAGGGGGGAGGTTATAGTGACTCTGGTTGAAACCTGACCCATTTATTGTCTTGTATCCGAGTTTTCTTTCCTCAATGGTTGTTCATGTCATCTTCCATCTTATTCCTTGTTGAGTTTGGTTATTAGAATGTCTTGGTTGTGTTTGAAACAAGTTGGGAGTTAGTCTTTTCAAAACTGTGCTGCTTAGATTTTTGCTTGTTCACTCGAGTGAACTTTCTTACTCTCGAGCGAATTTTGAGAACTTCCAATACTGTTGCAAGTCTGCAAAACTACTAGTAGTATGACATTCTTCGCTCAAGCGGACCTTCTTGCGTTTGAGTGGTCTTTTGGAACTCTCAGTACTTTTACAGGCCTGTAAAAGTACTAAGATGGTGGTGTTCTTCGCTCGAGCGGTCTCACTTGTTGTGTTTGGTCACTCGAGCTACCATTCCTGCACTCGAGCGGTCTGTGCATATATCATGTTGTAAAGATCACTTTTTCACTTCTCTCTCTCTCTCTCTTTCTCTCTATCTAAATCTTAGATCTTCTCTCCCTCTCTCTAGTTCTTGAACATTTGGTCCAAATACACCTTCATCTAGTGATTTCCTCGCCCTAGATCCTTTGTTAAAAAGGTAGAGGACGTCGAGGGTTTCATTTTAATCAGTGAAGTTCGTGTTTTTGGCTCCGTCGAGTTCTACCCATTGTTCCTTTGAGTCTACTTCTTTGAAGTAGGGATTACTTTGACTCTTTTTATGATTTTTAACTTAGTTATTTGTCTCTTAAAAAGGATACTGTGATTTGGGAATTTTGGATAAAATCTAGGGTTTTAGCTTTGAAATCAAAAGAGGGGTTTTCAAAATGGGTTCTTGTATATGATTGTGGCTTTGTAAAAATGGTTCAGTTGTGATAAATAGTGGATTTTATCGATGGAGGTTGATTTTTAAAGAAAAGAGGTTTTTCCCTAAATTGTGTAGATTTGATTTTTGTAAAGAGAAAGTGGAATTGATGTTGGTTTTATGGAATTGGAACAATGATGATGATGGTGGTGGAGTTGGATATGAATTATCACTCATAATTTGAAATGTTGGAAAGTATATCTGTGTTGAAAATTAATTATATGTTTAGAGATAACTATTTTGGGCTATCGGTGGAGGATAGTTATGATTGTTATAGAAATTGCATGAGAATTAGGTGAATTGAAACTAATTTCTCACCCATTGCATTGAGCATTGTAACATGTTTAACACATTGAAAATGTTTATTGTTTTGAGAAAAAGGGGTGAATACGTTAGTGAATCTAGGTAGGAGTATAGTTATGGTATTATGTTGGCCTGTGTATACTTGGTGAAAGTCCAAAAACTCACGCGGATAGGTGCTGAGCCTTCGATTAGTATCGATAAAAATGGCAATTGCTAGTGCATGTAGCCAACTTGCAAACACGTCCTAGAGATTCCCAGTATTATTTACACTGCCCTGTTTTTTATTGTAAAGAAAGTGATTTTATGAATTGTGACATAACTTGGCATTACATGGTTTTGGAAAAAGATATATGCATTCACCTTATAACTCTGTTAAGATTCATACACTATATTAGAGTATCTTTATTGGGCTTTGGCTCACCCTATGTGGAAAACCATTTTCAGCTGCTGATGATATGCCTCCGCTGCTTGGGAGGACTTGGAGCCAAGAGTTTCTATTTTTGTAATTGTGGCATTTATTTTGTACAAGCCTAGGGCTTCATTTGTATTGAGTTTAAACTCACTTTTGTTGTAACCAAGTACCGTCTTGGAAAGTTGTAGCCAATAAAGAATTACTATATCTATTTAACTCTTATTTCATATCTTTTGCTATGACACATGCTATAGATCCAGGGCCAGAACTTATAAATGTATTATTGTATGTGTTAGACTTTTGTAAAGAGGTGAAACCTTATGAATAGGAGAACATTATATTCAGACATTTGTTATTATTTAATATCTATCGTGGGATGATCTTACTATAATTATTTTGGGGTGTTACACAAAAGCAGTTAACGATAGGAGAATATTATTATTCTATATTATATATTAAACAAAATTGGGTTTCTAATGAGAAGAGTTTTGTGAAATTCAAAACTCTCATACTATTTTTCTAGAATTCTTAGTTTTTTAAGTAATTAAAAAAAAATCTTTTATTGGCTAACTTTTATTGAATTATTTTTTTTAAAAAATCTTATTATGTCTTGATTTACACATTCAAAAGAAAAGTTAGTTAATCCATTTGTAAATTTAAATTTAGAAATTTGAAAAAGAAAGTTAACTAATCAGTATTAAAATTAAAAAAAAAAAAAAAAATCTTTTTGCATCTTGATTTACATATTTCAAAAGAAAATTTAATTAATCTATTTATAAATTTAAATTTAGAAACTTGAAATGGAAAGTTAAGTAATCAATGTTAAATTTTTTTAAAAAATAATCTTATTATGCCTTAATTTACATATTTCAAAAGGAAAGTTAATTAATCTATTTATAAATTTAAATTTAGAAATTTGAAAAGGAAAGTTAAGTAATCACTTTTAAAACGTAAAAAAAAAAAAAGGAAAAAAAAAATTCTTATTATGGTTTGATTTGCACATTTCAAAAAGAAAGTTAATTAATCCATTTATAAATTTAAATTTAGAAATTTGAAAAGGAAAGTCAACTAATCAATTTTAAAATTTAAAAAAAAAAAATCTTCTAGCTATTGTTGAATATTTAAAAAAAAAAAATGATTATGCCTTGATTTACACATTTCAAAAAGTAAGTTAATCAATCCATTTCTAATTTTAAATTTAGAATTTTGAAAGGATCAGCTTTAAAATTTAGATTTTTATATCACTAAAATATAAAAATCAATTCACATCTTCCATAATTTATTATTCTTGATGTTTAATTTTTTAAATATTTATAAAATCTTTTATTGATCTGTTTTTATCCCCTTATAACGTGACTGATGATCCATTTTAAGAACTTATTTCCCTCACCAAATATTATATAGATTTTTTTAGATGGTGTATATCAATACAATAATAGATCCAAAGCTCATTACAAACAATGATAATGTGTTTGGTTGAGAAAATGAAATGATGTGTGAAATTAGATAAAATATAGGAAAAATGCTAGAGACCCTAAATGCTTTACCAACATTTCTACGAAATGTCTCACATGGGTGTGAGACCCACACCATGTGGGTTCCATATGATCCGACACTTATGTGAGACATTTGATAGAAATGTTGGTAAAGCATTTGAGATCCCTAACATTACTTTAAATATATTTATATTTTATTCATATTTCACCTATCTTTTTTCTTTCTCATTCCAAATTACTACCCAAATCCATGAATCAAAAATAACATAAAGTTGAGTACATATTTTTCATACTAAAATTTTTGAATTAATATTACTTTTTAAAATTGTGTATTACAAATAAAAGATTTTTCAAATATTTAAAAAATTAAACATCAAGAGAAATAAATTATGGAAGATGTGAATTGGTTATTATATTTTAGTGGTACAAAAATCTAAATTTTAAGATTGATCTTTTTCAAATTTCTAAATTTAAATAGATTAATTAACTTTCTTTTTTAAATGTGTAAAACAGTGCATAATAAAAAAAATTAAATGATTTAATAAAAGTTATAAGATTTTTTTTTAAAAAAAATTTAAAACTGATTAGTTAACTTTCCTTTTTAAATTTCTAAATTTAAAATTTAGAAATGAATTAATTAACTTTCCTTTTAAACTGTGTAAATTAAACCATAAAAAAATAAATAAGTATTCTATAAAAGCTAGAAGATTTGTTTTTTAAATTTTTAAAAATGATTAATTAACTTTCCTTTTCAAATTTTTAAATTTAAATTTATGAATGGATTAATTAAATTTCCTTTTTAAAATGTTTAAATCAAGGCATAATAAGATTTTTTTGTTAAATTCTAAAACTAATTAGTTAACTTTCCTTTTCAAATTTGTAAATTTAAATTTGTAAATGGATTAAATAATTTTGCATTTAAAATTGTAAATCAATGCATAATTTTTTTTTTAATAATTCAATAAAAGTTAGCCAATAAAAGATTTTTTAAGTATTTAAAAATTAAAAATTCTAGAAAAAGACTTATGCTAGGGATCTCAAATAAATTACCAAATTTTCTACCAAACCTCTCACATGGGTGTGGGACCCATACACATGTGATTTGTGTGGGTCCCACACCCATGTGAGGGGTTCGGTAAAAAATTTGGTAATTTATTTGAGATCAATAACATTTTTCCTAGAAAAGAGTTATGCTAGGGATCCCAAATAAATTACCAAATTTTCTACCAAACCTCTCACATGGGTGTGGGACCCATACACATGTGATTTGTGTGGGTCCTACACCCATGTAAGAGATAGTATGAGGGTTTTGAGCTTCACAAAACTTTTCCCATTAGATACCCCTTTTCCTTAATAGATAGTATAAATTGTATAATTTTTTTTTAAAAATTATTTTGAAGTAGACATGTATCGCCCCAAAAATTATAACAGCATTAAAGTACATTAACCAATGCCCATTATCAGAAAAGAATATTTCTCCAACCTTTGCTTTATATGATCATGAGGTTCATACAAAATAATCCCACATGCATGTATACATTCAATGATCCCTAATACATGAATCTATAGCATGTAGGATATTCAATCTAAAAATAAATAATTAAATGCCCTCAAGGGCTTATAGATTCCAAGGCTTAAGCCTGATTACATAAAAGATGGTTTCTCGAACCCATACACAGTTAGCCCTTGGCTTGCAAAAATACAATCACAACAAAATATGGAGCTTTGTGCTCTCATTACATACATCCGCGCCCTAGTTTGGCGGGTTTACCACGCCTTTTCCTACACCAAAATCCCATAGGGTGAGCATAATGCCCAGTAGGAAGCTCTTAACAAAGTATTTATATTTTACGCAAACTTTATCAAATGAAATGCAAATGTCATGCCTTTGAAGAAAAATCACATTTTATGTCTTTAAAAAAAAAACATCATGCTCATTGATAATTTGAAATCTCAACAATTCAAAAATTATCAATTTAGTTCAAAGGGCGGTAAATATGACTCAGGTAATCCCTAGGTTGGTGTTTGCAAGTAGGCATAACTAGCACTACCCAAAACCCCACTTTACTGGTTGCTAACCGGAAGGGAAGTGGTACCTCATCTGCGCGTGTTTTTAGTCTTTCACTCCGGACACTCAAGCCAATTTAATCAATTTCATCTACATCTCCTATCCGGACTTATCAACGTATTTACCCCAAAACAATTCCATGAAAACTTATTTCCCAACATGCTTTTCTCAATGCAAAAGTTTTCAAATCCAATAATCAAAATTTGCCACAATCAAATGAATTGAGATGAAAATGCAACAATCATCAATGCAATGCGATATCCCTTCCATTTACAATTCCATCCCATGATTCAACCATGAAGATCCATATCACCAATTTCCTCATTTCCAAGGTGATTTCACAAGATAACCATCTATCTATCCAAGTTCATCAAAAATAACAATGTTTCCACATTTCTCATGTTCTCAATAAATTAGTCATTTCAAGACTAAAACAACATTTGAACAACAACTTCCAATATCAACACATTTTCATTTTTCATGAAACTCATCATCATATGTATATATATATATATGTAAGAAATTTCCTCATCCTTTACTCTCTTTGGCACACAAAATAGTATTTATACAATGTCAATCATGTATTCTCAACATATTTTAAAAAAACCCCTAAATTCTAAGTTTTTCTCACCACAATAACACACACCCAAATCACTTGTAAGAATTTCTTCAAAAACAACTCTTCCTCAATCAATGTAGTTCAAGGCCCTCAAGAAATTATTTCAAAAGAAACATGAAACCAAATTTACTCCCAAACTACCCACATTGTTGAGCCAACCAACAAGTTTCAATATTCACAAGAGAAATTTCAAAAATTCAACCAAAATCTTCCAAAAATATATATATAAAACTCTAAGAAATCCCCTACCTCAAGCTTGGAGAGGAAACGAGATGAAACCCTCAAATTCATTGGTGTTGAAACTTGATCTCCATAGCACAAAACGTAGCCCCCAAGAAATTATCCAACTTTGATGAAGGAACAAAGATCAAAACCCAATGGATTGCAAGAAATCAAGAGTTTTTGGTGTTTGGTGGAGGTTTTTAGAGAGAAGGAGGAGCAAAAATGATTTTAGAGTGAGAAAGAAATGTATAAAAGTGATATACACAGTCCAAAAGAAACAAAGAAAAATAGAGTTTTCGGACCCTGGCCCATCTCGCACGTGCGACACTTACCTCTGCACGTGTGAAGCGTGCCTCCCGCACGTGCGGCATTGATCCCCACATGTGCAGTGCCTCTCCCGCACTTCCTTCCGCACCTCTATATATTGCAGTTGCCAAACCCAGAAAACTCCTCCCTCACCGCACGTGCGGCTCTCACCCCTGCATGTGCGGCCCTGCTTCTAGGCAGAGAAATTCTAGAAACTCAACTCTAGACATCCCGTATCCAACCTCGCACCTCCTGAAGCAAGTGAAACTTGGAATCGAAGTAAATAAGAATGAGAATTGGAGGATAAGCTTTTAAAAACAACGATCCCAACGGTTAACAAGGCTTCGGATAAAAACTCTATGTTATAGCATGAGTAAATTCGATCATGACTCAAAAGGAACGAGGCAAAAAGCATACCCGGTCATTACAAGACACATGATAACTATTTATGAAATGCTATTAATTTTATAAAGATCACATTTTTTTTTGTTGAACTGGGTGTCAAGTTCAGATTATGCGCATTTCGACTAATCTCAACAAAAAACATCCCATTACCCACTTGCGGGGATCTCATTTAAAGCCCCAAGAAGCTATATATCTATCTGTCTGTCTATCTATCTATCTATCTATCTATCTATCTATATGTATATATAAGAAGAGATTGAAGAGAATTGCATAAAAAGTGTCTCAAAAGAGAGGTTAGTGTGAGTGGGGAGAGACAATGGAATTCTCCATGAGGTATGTTATCACTCTTGTTTTGTTGTTCTTTGTTGCAGGTCACCATGGTTCACCAGAGTATGAGATTAAGAGACTTGTTCCAACAGGACCAAACAACCAAACACACCCTTCTCCTCCTCATTATGATAAAACTTCTCCTACAACTACTGAGATTGAGAGACTTGTTCCAACAGGACCAAACAACCAAACACACCCTTCTCCTCCTCCTCATGATAAAACTTCTCCTGCAACTCCTGAGATTAAGAGACTTGTTCCGACAGGACCAAACAACCAAACATACCTGTAGCTCGACTTTCTTCACGCCCCCTTTCGGAGAGCTCGAATTGGTCCTACAGTTCGGACTCTATGTCATGGTTCTGAATCTAACCTCACAAAGTGCAATGTGAGACTAATAAACACCAAATAGTCCAATCCGGCAAATCATTTTGGAAAATCAATTTTGAATAAAAAAAAGCGCCAAACATGGACTGTTTTGCCAGATTATAGAGTCGCCACCTAAATATTTTGTTTTGGGAAAATTTAGGAGACCCTGACTCGTGCCAAAGACCACGTGTCCGTCATTACCAAAGTTGCCTCAGCTTGGGAACTTGGGTACGAGGGGGAAGGTCATGAAATGAGCACCTCCGTTCGCCCGATCAAAGGATCGGCCTCTACTAAGCATGATATGATGTTTCATAAACATATGTGTTCTTATTCCGGTTATTAGCTAACTTTACTATGTGACGTACACAAGCAAGCATAGACTGAAATCGCAAGAATTGAAACCAAATCAACTCATGTTTGTTTTCGAAAATGGTTTTCGAAAATGGTTTGAAGGTGCCACCCTCGAGTGGGCTAAAACGCGGATTTGCCACCAAACATGATGGGCTTAAAACATGATTTGCCACTTCGCAAAGTGGGCTTAAAACTCTTATTCGTTGAATTGTCCTAATTCAAGCAACAAGGCTTTCATCCACAGGCATTCATGCAGGCAATCATTTAAGCACATAGCATCATGGCAAGCAGGCGAAACATGGCAATATGACAATCACACTCATGCAAGTATGTTAAAGCATAAAAACTTACCGAGTACTCCAAGCCAAAAACAAAACTACTTCGAAACAATGCATGACCCTAACTATACAGAATGCCTAATGCAACATATGCAATATGCAATTAATAGGCTTGGCTACTAATATGGCATATGATACAATTTGGTAACATGCTGTGAAATACGTATTCAAAGAAATGTATTAAAATTGCAATGCAGTTTGAATGATGTGTCGAGCCTCGGTGCATGCAAGACAAATAAATGGATACAAACATGCGATATGCTAATCGAAAAATACTCCTAATTTAACCATCAAAAGCAGTTAAATAAAAGGGAGAAAAACGTAGGGTTGGAAGACATGCACACACGCACGCACACTTATTACAACCTTGCTCCCTCTCGAAGGAGGGTCCGAATAAATAAGCTGAGCTACACTAAGCCAAGCTAATTATTACAAAACAACTAATTAACTATTCTAGCTAATTAATTATTACAAACCAATTGAAACTAATTAACTAACTTATTCTAAGCTAATTAATTACAACAAATTGAAATTGAAGAACTAGTTACACAAACTAATTAAGTACAACACTTGAATTAAATAAATAGCTACGCTAACTAACTAAAATGGCCTCGAGGGCGAGGGACGCATGCATACTCGATTGGTTTCCTCCTGAAAATCCACCGCCTTGCCTTTGGATGCCTCTGTTTGCACTCGTTGATCTCTGAAAATTGCACCGCCTTCTAGAACACCTCTGCTCCACCTCAGGAACATACTGAGCAAAATTTTCAATGATGGCCGGTCGACCACTGCTGGTGGCCGGTCGACCACTGCTGGTGGCCAGTCGGCCACTATTGGTGGCTGTTGGCCACCCCTTTCCTGGAATTCTCCTTTTGCTGCAACACAGAGCAAACAGAGGCTAAGCAATGTATTCTCAAACAATATCATGCACAAACAAGACCAAAACAACCACCACCCTATCATGCATGATCAAAGGTGACGATGACTAAGAAAAGTGGCACGTTTCATCACTTTGAGTATGAGACGTCCCATTTTCCTTGTATTCGGATTAACATCCTATCCAAACACATGCAATGTAACACAACATGCTTAACTTGCTCAAGATTTACTTGTCATATTTTATTTACTCGTTTTAATTACCGATCCATTCTTTAACCGCTTAAGTCCAAGATCAGAGTCCTCTAACGAGGGAGGTGTCAGCCAAGGGAGGATTTAAGGCATGAGAGAGATCATGCCGTTGGTTGGTAGAAACCCTCAAAAGAGGATTAAAACCATTAAGCATGAATCTCAATCTCAAGCTTAAACACAACCCGAAGGTTAACCAATCATCAAAAAAATGAAAAAGTGAAGAAATGAGGGATGTTGCAGATATTTCAGTGCTGATATGGCATGCAAAACGACACTAAATCATGTAAGCAACACATGCAAGTCATGTTTAAGAGCCTAACTCATTAAGCTAGTGAAGACCATTACACTATAGCCATGCAATACAAGCCTCAACCGACCAAACTAGCTCAGAATAGAGTTAAAATATGCCAAAACAGTGGCTAAAACTTGCTGAGATTATGGCAAAAAAGACTAGAAAAGCATGCTCACATGTTAGCTTGCAAACAAGACTCAAGAGCAACTCTAAAAAGCAATGAAAGAGTGAAGCAAATAAGCATGTGACATAGCTATTGACACTGAAATTACATGTAAAAAGACATTTCAACATGAACCATCTCATGCAAATCAAGTTTAAAGGGCTAGAATGCCAAGCTAGTGAAGCTATTTGCACTACAACTATGCAAAACAAGGCTCATATGACCAAGACAGCCCAAAACAGAGCTAAAACCAGTCAAAATAGTAGCTAAAACATGCTTGAATTATGCTAAGCTAAACCACAAAAACATGCTACCATAGGATGCTAACTAGGTATGCAAATGAGACACAAGGAGGGGAGGCTAACCCCTCCATTTTTGGACTTCAAACATGCTTTCCACCACTGAAATAACTTTGGATTTCAGTGGTTTAGAGGCCTAAAAAGTTTGATTTTAATATGCTAAAAGATGGGCAAAAAGCTTCACAAATAAGCAGCAAGAAGGGTAAACAACCGCTTAGTACAAAAGTGCTTCAAACCAACATATTAAGATTCAAAAATCAGAGCTTTTTGTAGTTGAAAACTAGGCCCAAAACAGTATAAAAGGGTAGCCAAGCAAGTGATTAAAACTAAGCTTACAAGGTAAGCAATATACCTCTTGAAGCACAACACAAAAACAGTCACAATTCTGAGCTAAAACCACCCTGAGGAGCTCAAACTAAGCCTCAAAGAGCCTCAGCTCCAAGATGAGAATGTTTGGTTAAGGGACTTTATACAAAAGTGTAGAGAAAATCAACTATCAAGCACAAAACAAGAGGGGAGAGAGAGAGAGAGAGAGAGAGAGAGAGAGAAAGAGAGAGAGAGAAATTTGCTTAAAATTGTGTAACCCTCCAAAATGGGAGAGAGACCCCCCCTATATATAGAAAATCAAGCTACAGGCTTGTATTCATCCCTCCATACACATGTATGGAGATGAGCATCAGTGAACAACAGCTAGCACAACTGGAAAATAAATATTTAAAAAAAGGAGAAAAATGTCCGTCAGCCATCATCAGTGGCCGACCGGCCATCAATGTAGTCGACTGGCCATAAACATAGCCGATCGACCACCACTGGTGGCCGACAGGCACAAGTCATGGCCGACAGGCCACCCTCTCCTCCAGAAGTGAAGCAACAAGTTCTTGGTCCACAATCAACCACAAAACAGAGAAGATTAGAGGCTCCAAGGCATGGTGCTCAGCCGAGACCTTCAGGGACTCAAAACGAACACGAGCAAGCACAATCATCGGGTGTTCAAATGATGACGTCCAAGTCTTAAGGACAGTCAAAAATGGGATGTCTACAGTTGCCCCTCTTTGACAGAACTCGGAAGTCATGAAATGACGGGAGTGAATGTCAAAGCCCAGAGACGACCCATTTTTGACAAGGCCAAAGACTTGCACAAACAAGTAAGAAAAAACAAAGAATGGTTACGCCCACAGGCTGCCTCCGTATCCCTTTGCAAGGAATCAAACCAGCGTAGTTCTGGGGAAGATGCAAATGACATGCATGATGCAAAAGCATAACTTACGATCATGCAATGAGACTGTAACGAAACATCTAGATGCAAATGTTATGCAAAGAAATGCTACATCAAACTCATGCATAAGCAAGTAAACAAACACGCTACGTAGGGGAATTACGAACCAAACCACATTTCATGCGGAAAAGATGTAAGAAAATTATACAATCTTAACTACACATTACGCAGAAAAAGCAAAGAGCAACACAACCATCGGGCGCACCCGAGGCGGCAAACAAGGTTCCAATGGATGGCACACGCGAGGAAAGGAATGACGTGAACCCAGGGACACACCCTAAGGTTCCGAACCATAGAGACCAGTGATAATAAATGAAACACATCCAACTATTATGCAACCAAAACGAAGAGCAGTATAAGCATTGAAATCCATCTGGATGCTTTTAACCAAAACGTCCTAACGCGTCACACGCGAGAGGGACAAGAAAGTGGGGCAAACACCGGAGGGTGGTATAAACATCGGGCACACGTCCCAATGTTTCTAACCCAAAACAAGGTGGCATAAGCATCGGAACACGTTCTAAAAGCTTCTAACCGGAAGGGTGGTATAAACATTAAGCATACGTCCCAATGTTTCTAACCAAAGAGGTGGTATAAGCGTCGGAACACGTTCCAAGCACTTCTAACCAGAAGGGTGGTATAAACATCAGGCACACATCCCAATGTGTGTAACCAAAGAGGTGGTATAAGCGTCAGAACACGTTCCAAACGCTTCTAACCGGAAGGGTGGTATAAACATCGGGCACACATCCCAATGTTTCTAACCAAAGAGGGGGTATAAGTGTCGGAACACGTTCCAAACGCTTCTAACCGGAAGGGTGGTATAAACATCAGGCACACATCCCAATGTTTCTAACCAAAGAGGGTGGTGGTGTAAACACCGGGTGTACTCGAGCATTTCTAACCAAAACAGGGTGTTCAAGGGACATGAATGATCTTACCTGGAGTTCCTCTGAATGACCCGTACATACAATATCATCTGGTTGCACCAGCTTTTAATGAACCGGACATACAATATCATGCCTGCATAAGAAAGAAACTTAACAAATACAGCAAGATAGGAATGCATGTTCTATGCAAGATTAACAGCATGTTCTATGCTTAATACCAAATGCATAATCTATGCTAAGGCGAGAAGCACATATTCTATGCAAACGTGAGAAGTGCATATTTTATGCAAGCGTAGCAAATGCATGCTCCATGCTCGATTAACAAATGCATGTTTTATGCAGGTGAGAAGTGCATATTCATGCAAGTGTGAGAAGTGCATACTCTATGAAAACGTGCATATTCTATGCAAACGTACAAAATGCGTAACTCACGACAAATGCATGTTCTATGCAAGTGAGACTATGCAAGACCTCATGTGAAAGGCACGATCCATATAATGACAAAGAGGTGCACATTCTATGCAAAGACAAAAACGGTGCATGGTAAAAACAACTCAACCGCAACCTCCAACCTACCTCTCGGAGGAGTTGCAATAGGCTAAAAGGATACACCTCGCACGTGTTGAGTATCATACACTGAAAACATGGTCCGGAGCTTCTGCAGAGACCATTTGAGCTTAAAAGTGTACTTTCCTTGCACTTTCTTGAGGGATCAAGGCATAAAACAACATAAAAACAACCAAGAAGAGCATTGGAAGCCTGTCGGCCACTCTAGAAAGCCATCGGCCACAAAATAAAGTCATCGGCCACCACTTGTGGCCGGTCGGCCACCGATGGCAGATTCGGGGCAGTTTTGGCATTTCACCATGGGTCTTTAAATGTAGGGCTTCAACCCTCATTCCCTCACTTCTCCATTGCCAAAAAACAATCTTGTCCCTCTCTAGACCTTCATCCGCCTTAGATCCTAGCCTCGAATGCATTTTCCAACTCCCTAAAAACATTTTATTCGATAAACCCTCACAGTTTACAGCACTTTGAACCGATCAAAAGTTGCTTTTGGTGTTCCTTTCTTCATTTCCACCACTTGAGGTTTGTTTCCCTCTAGTTAACCTTGAGTTTTGCGCCCTTTTTTGAGCTTTGACCCTTTCTTCAATTTTTCCTCTCTCAGAGTTGACTTTTGGCATTCCCTGCCCATTTTCCACATTTTCGACCATTTTCTCATCTTTCCTTGAGATGGCGGACGACATCCCACACGACGGAGCTCCTCTGGAGATGGAAGTGGATCCAGAGTTCGAGCCATTGCCGCTCAACATTTGACCGTTCGACCTGGTGACGTATCATCCTGAGATATACGTGCTACCTCCCGATAGCATCCGTCAGTTCAGGGGGTTTGCACAAGGTGCTCCTGAGGACCTTTTACTGCGCAAGCCGGAGTCACATTTATCCCATGGCGCCTCCGAGGTATACACTTTTTCTTTATTTTCCGCAATGTAGGTTGCATTTCTTGTATAGCTCACACTACCTTTCATCTGTTCATCCCAAACACATTCTTGCACCGTATTTCTTATACTGCCTTGCATCTGCTTGTCCTAAACATACCCTTGCACTGTATTTCTTACACTGCCTTGCATCTGCTTGTCCTGCTTATAGGGGAATTAACATGCCATCCGAGGATATGGGACCACCTCCGCGAGGGAATGGTATATGGAGTTTCCCGACGCAGATCGTCACATCATCGACGAGGCCGGCTTCAGCACATTTTGCATGGGGCTCTCACGTTTCATAGCGAGCCGGCCTTTACTGCGTGCTTTGGTAGAGAGGTAATGGGATACCACCGATTCTTTCTCTACTGCAAGGGAGATGATGATGACTCCCTTTGACTTCTCTATGCTCACCGGCATAGCGGTAAGGTGTCATTCGATTCCTTATGACACAGACATGGGCGAGTGGGAGGCCGCTCAGATCTACTTGTTGGGAATTCGCCCACCCATCTCCCAATCAGGGATGGTCCGATATACATGGTTCGCTGATCACTTCAGAGGGACGGCGCCGACGACCCATGAGGAGATCGAGCACTATGCCTGAGGCTTCTTGATGTTCCTGTTTGGCATTACTCTGTTTGCCGACCGGGCAAACACTATTGGGCTTCACTTGATGAGCGCCTTGGTGGACCTGTCCCGTGTCTGGCTCTATGACTGGGGCGGCGTAGGCTTGGCAACACTATACGAGTATATGAGCTCCACCTCCCACCGGAACGGGCATCTGCTAGGAGGCTACTGGAGGGCTTGGGAGGTATGTCCTACCCTTTTGTTTTGCATTTCCTGTTTTGTCTTCTGCTTTGCATTTTCTATACACTGCACACACTATATACTGTACACACACAATCTGCTTTCTGCATCATTTGTATTCATCTGTAGTATTCTCACTGTTGTCATTCCGCCTTCTACAGCTATGGGTGTACGCTTATTTTCCAAGGCTCGCCCCAGAGCCAGAGGTGGAGATGCCACCTGCAATGCCATACTCCCACAGGTACAACGGGAGATGCCAGCGGAGGCTCGAGAGTCCTTCTCATTTTTTCGTCGATTCTTCGACACTGTGACTGCAGCAGCGGTAACTCAAACCTTACAGTTATTTCAGTTATACTTCATATTGCATATCTAATGGCAGCTAACAATCTGTATATTCACTATTTGCAGATCACCTGGCAACCCTGGGCGGTGATGCCTGACGGGGTCAGAGATTAGTTTACGGCGCTCGGGAGGCTTCCCGATTCTGGATCTTGCTCGAGGGCCCAGTATGTCGGGCGTGGTTCTTAGGGGAGCGATTCCTACGCCAGAGCCTCGGCTTGTCCGAGCCGGTAGTTCCGATGCGGCCTCTCACATATATGAAAGCCACAGAGAGATACACCATGCAGAAGATGATCTATTTCACCAGAGGTTGGGACGCTGACTTCTTTAGACTTGAGGATGATTACATTGCCTTCATCCAGACATACCTTATGCCACCTCTGGCGGGCGCCCATGGGGGTGAGAGAGCTAGAGCTCTAGCTACGGGAGAGAGGGCCGGAGGGTCTAGGGCAACCAGGGCTCATGACATGAGAGCTTCTTAGATGAGGCAGAGGGTGGGATGGCCAGAGCTACCCACTACACTGACTTGCTGGTGACCCACAGGGGAAGCTTACCAGATTCCCATCGAGCCTGCACCAGCTGGTCACGAGCTTGTCGGAGTTCGAAGCTCGACCCCGGTATGTACTATACTTTACATTTTGCACATTCAATTCATTTCAGTTATGCTTTATGGACCGCTGATCATCTCAACACATTTACAGGCATCCATAGAGTGCACCGCGCAGGCTCTCAAGCTAGCGACTTCTCTGATGGGGATGGTTCAGACGAGCATGAACCTACTCAGCATCTATGGCATTCCGGTGAGTTTCTTCAGCTTACATTTCATGCCATCAAGCTCCCTTCTGATACACCAGCATTTCAAATATAATCTGTTCCATCTTGCATTACTCTAACACACTGCACCCAAACACTGCATACTGCATTCCATCTTTGCATCTGATATATACCACAACTGATGTATTTGACAAACTACCCTTTTCAGATCCCAGCCGCACTAGGCGCTCCAGCAGGAGTTACAATAGGACCATCGGTGCATTCTTCGACAGTAGGGAGAGAGAGACGAGGGGCTCTGATGCACAGCCAAGGCGGAGCTAGACGTACTCGTGACGAGAGCGGCCCATCAGAGCCTGTCTCATCCGATGAGACGGATGAGGGCGAGGAGCCAGCGAGCCCCCAGTCAGAGTCATCTGAGGGTGCAGGCGACGACACCAGCTCGGGTTCTGAGGGCGGTGGCAATACTAAGGAGGGCTCCGAGGAGGGGAGCGGAGGTAGCTCTGGTTTAGACTCCGGCTTAAATTCAGAGAGTGGCGCCAATGGCGATAGCTTTGCAGAGTCCACTCTGCCAAGGAAGAGGACGAAGAGGGCCTCTTGATCCTGAGGTGGCTGGCGCCGATTCAGATGTTTTTTGCTTAGTTTTCTTTTGGCTAGTAGTGTTAGCGCATTGTATAGATCCACGCAGTTTTTATTTTCTTAAAAACTTGTACTCCTTTTGCAAAAAGAAACCATGATTGGAATGAAAAATCAGTTTTTTGATTAAAAAAAAAAGTGTTATGTTTTTACATTCTGAGCATCGCATTGCACCATTTTACACGAAATTAGGATTTGATGGAAATTGGATGTTGTACACTATATTGGCAATTGCTTAATCAGGTAATAAACCAACCAACACATAACAAACAGAGTCAAACAACTCAATGAACAAAACAGCAACTTGACCATCAGTACAAATACAATTCGATAAGCAAAACAACAACTCAATAAGCAATTCGACATCTCGATAAGCAAAACAACAACTCGATAAGCAAGTCAACAACTCGATAAGCAATTCAACAAAATTCTTAAAGAGAGACAGCAAAATGCACCAAGAGTGGAACAAAACACAGGTTCTTAGCACTTTCAACACATGAATGGACCAGAGGGCAAAATGGGAGGCCACCGGCCATAAACAGATATTGCCGGCCACCAAAAATGACTATTGGCCATTAGTAGTAGCCGGTCGGCTACAAAAGTGGCCGGTCAGCCACTAATACTGGCCGGTTGGCCACTAATGCAGGGAACCTCCAGATTGGTACCACCTGTTTTCCACTTAGCACCTTATCTTCTACAAAAGCTCCAATTTCGTAGTTTCTTCAATTCAGCTCTATTTTTGCCACAAATGGAGCCATTCTTTGCCGAAAAACTCTCAACTTGGATTGCAACTTTAGATGGCTCGGAAAAGTTAAATTTCTGAGGTTTCAGGATAAATGCACTATTCCCGCTAAGTCGTACCCCACTGTGTTTTCCATTCCTTTATGCTGCGGCTAGATGTTGGAATCCGGTTACACATGTTTTTAGCTTTGGAGGACAAGAGATATGCCCCACAATCGAAGAATTCCAAGTTTTGATGGAATCCTAGCATGACGAGGAAATCTTGCCACAGTCGCGTTTTGGCCACATTTAGGCTTTAGGAAGGATGTGTGGGTTCACTCTACATGATGCTCGATCTTTGGTTCACAATGGAGAGCTGGATATTCCCAGTCTCATTCAGCGATTTTCTGACGCCGGTGACCGCGGCGACCGTCTCTAGCAAAGTTTTCGGCAATATGCCCTCTGCTTGTGTATGTTGGCTCATTTTTTGCTTGCCCCTGGCTTCGAAGGGTCTAGCATTCGCTTGATCGAAGTTGCCCAAGGCTTGAAAGAGGGCAAGAGCTGTATTGGCTTGACACTAGCCGAGACTTTGATGGGCTTGGATGCTTTCCATCGCCGGGAGACAACTAAGTTCGCAGGAAGTCCACTACTCTTGCAGGTAATGTTTCTCACCCTTCTCACATGTGTTTCTCACATCACTCGGCCCTCAGGCTCTGTTTTTCTCTTAAAACCCTTTCTTACTTTTTCTTTCCACGTACACCTCTCTATTCTTTAATCTCTTATTTTTCATTCCACCGCAGGTATGGCTCATGGACAGGTTGAAAGTAGTGGACTCTTGCCCTGCATACTCAGCACCGACTATTTCTTTCGCCAGCGGCTAGTTGATTTCCCGAACGAGGGGTGGTGGTGCCACTGGATATGCAACAGATCTACTATTGACATTGCTTGGCATTGCCCCTGGTTTGATCTTCCCGAGATGAGCTACAGCATGGCCCAACATCCTGGCATTCAGTTGATTGGCTTGACACATTGTGTCGTCTACTTTTCATTTCGATTCCGGCATCAGTTCGGATACGACCAGACTTGCGTATAAGAGGGGGTAAAGTACCCGGCTCCATTTCCAGTCCGAGGTTCACAACTAGCTCGATATCCCACTGCATGGAGAACAAAAGAACTTCTGGCTCCCGCTCCCAATTTCAGTTGCACCCTTTCTGGCGAATGCATAGGTTGGCTTGAAGATGAGGCGCAAACCAGGCCTACTTTAGCATCCGAAGCTTCCAGAAGCTCTGAGAGGGGGCGCAGGAACACCTGACTCAGCCGTGATGCCAGTTTATTGCTTTGATTTGTACTTTCAAGTTTTCCTTTTGAATGTAATAAAAGCAACTTCAATTTGTATCAAGAGGTAGAGAACTCTGTATTGAAATCAATGAAATTGAAGGTTGTGAGTACTGAAAATTTTCCTTATGATCCAAAAATGGTCTAAGTTGTAAAAAAATTAATTTGAACAAAATCAACTTTTATTAAAACTTTTCAAAACCATTTTTGATAAGATCACAATTAGACACACCCAGAATCTATCCTTGAGATGTATAACCCCGAATCCAGCAAACGGAAAGTTGCCCCTTGTCTGAATAGCACTGCTGTCACGACCCAAACCTGCCCCTATGGGTTTAGTATCGCAATCGACTAGTAATCCGTGATTACCGAAGGCCTGCTTGACAGTAATGACAGCAATACAGAGTAAAGGGGCTGGCGGAAGCCAAAATAGTAAATAAAAGGTGTCCAATAAGTTGTGACAATCTGCATGCAAAAGACTTTATATAAACATGCCACATTGGTAATCAAAACATATGTACATGCATCATATACACAAACATCCATGTCAGGGACCAAATCCCTAACTAGAACTGTACAGTCAAGTCTTAGCATTCATTATAGATCAGAGACAAAAGGGTGAAACTGAGACACCCCAAAACAGTCGTGGCTTGAACGGACCCGGAACCTCGAGGTGAGGCACGGTGGTTGGCTTGACAAAACAAGGGCTTAACTTGACGCTCCTAGCATCGGTCCGGTGCCTGGACACCTACATATAAATATAAACAGTGAGCTAAAGCCCAGTGAATAACATATGCGTAAAAGGGTTAAGAATGAATGTCCTTTCAGTAATTAAAACAGTCAATAGCATCAGTAAATCAGTCATTTAGAACCATAGTAGTCATATGTGGTACATCCAATAGCAAAACAGTACAGTAGGTCTTAACAGACCGAACAGTCGGTTGATGGCCATCAAACAGTAAACAGTAGTGGTCCCAATATTGGAACCAACATAGATCTTTGTAACAGTAGCAGTAACAGTAATAGTAGGTTGCTATGGATGCCACGAGTACAGTTTACAAATAGGACAAACATTCATTCATTAAACAATAATATTTCAGTAGGCAGTACAGTTGATCATTCAAAAAATAATCATAATTGAACATATCTTTACGACATTGTTACTCACAGAGTACTGGGCCACAGACAGGATAATGAGCGTCCTCGGATACCAACCCTATAGTTGCAGAACGAACACACACTCGGGATTAATAACTTAGCCCCTAATTATATTGGTATGGTTCTAAAACATTATCCTCATTAAGATGCCTATAATATGGCCTAGGAATGCCTAGGATGAAATGAGGATGCAGAAATGTACATCAAAACACTTTTCAAATTTTTGCTAAAACAGGGGTCACGCTCGAGCGTGGCTTTCTATGCTCGAGCGAGCTTTCCAAAACAGAGGGGTCACTCAAGCATGGACTTCCTCGCTCGAGCGGTCTGTAAAAATGCAAAAAGTGCTGGATGTTGAAAATCCCCGCTCGACGCTCGCTTGATGCTCGCTCGAGCATGAGACACAGCTCTTCGTTCGAGCGTAGGTCTTGTCGCTCGAGCGTGCGTCTGCATGCACCAAAAATCTAAGAGCTTGCAATCTACGCTCGAGCAAGCATCCCTTCACTCGAGCGGAGCTCTGAACAAAAGATGGTCACTCGAGCGTGGAATCCTTCGCTCGAGCGTGGAAACCAAAATCTGGAATTTCCAGATTTGCCTCCCAAGCTCAAACCAAGCATTCAACACATCAAAACTCAACCTTTTGGGCCCATTTTCTAGAAAACACTTGAAAACTCATACTACAACATGTTTTGAAGATCAATTTTGTAAAATCAAGCCCAAAGGTGAGACAATTGCACACAATTTCAAAGAAACTTTCATGAACTAAAGAAGAACATAACATGCAAGAGTTTCTATGAACTCTAATGCTCCAAAACAAGGTCAAATGCAAGATTAAGCTCAAAGCCCAAGTGAATTCATGGGCTACAACCAAAATGTGAACTTGCATGTAAGAATTTTTCATGAAAACAACCTCAAAATGCTATGATATGAACATGCATGCATGAATTAGCTACTCAAATCAACTCTTTAAGTCAATTCTTGACTCTAATCACCAAATTTCCATGAACCATGCAAGAATCAACTTAAATTCACAATTAAGAAGATGAATTCTCTACCTTAGATCTTGAATTCTAGGTGTGGAAGCTCAATTTGCAAATCTCCTTCAAATTCTCCTAAGTTCAAGCAAGAATTCTAGATGAATTCAATCTTTCTTCCAATTCACTCTCTCTCACGTTTGGTCTAGGAAGATGGACAAAATGATGCATCAAATATGTATGAGGTGTAATAAGAGTTGGTCAAAGAGTCAAGCCACTCAATGGCAAAAAGGTAATTACCAAGGTTCAATTAATCTAGCATTGTTTAATCTAATTAAAACATTCCAAATCAAATTTTAATTAAATCTACCATAAAATCACATAAATCCTAATTAGCATGTAACACTAACTAATTCCTCATTCGGTAGCCGATAAGACCTTCAATTCGCAGTCTGAAATTAAAATATGAACAGATTCATTCAGAAATCAAACAGATAGAAATGTATTCAAGACAATACACTCATACAATCGACTCAGGATATCATTCTTATCAGTTACTTATCATGCTTAATCACAGATTAGCACTAATTAGAGGTGAGGGTCGTCACAATCTTCCCTCCTTAAAAAGAGTTTGGTCCTTCAAACTTGGATTACCTTCATTTTGGAAGAATACTTGATTCAGGGGGAACAATTCAGGATATCTTTTCATCATATCGTCTTCCCTTTCCCAAGTGGCATAAATGCCAACATGGTTTTGCTAGTCCACTTTCACTGACAGAATTTCTTTATTCCTCAACTTCTTCATCCGTCGGTTTACAATTTGAATAGGCCGTTTTTCACATCACTTAGCACTACACAGGTAGGCTCAATAACATGGAAGGGATCCCGAAGATAATCCCTCAACATCGAAATCCATTTCAGGAGGAAGCGCTACTTGATACGCCACCGGATTAATCTTTTCAATGATCTCGTACGGCCCAACGTACCTTGGTGCTAGTTTTCCCTTAGCCCCAAAATGAGTCTGCCCTTTCATTGGTGTCATTTTAACAAAAACATGATCACCCACTTCATATTCCCTGTCTCACCTTCGGACATCCGCATAACTTTTCTGTCGGCTCTGCGCGGTTTTCAATCTTTGTTGAATCAGTTTCACCTTTTCCATAGTTTTATGCACAATCTCGGGCCCAAGCAGAGGCCCATCTCCAACTTCTGCCCAGCAAATAGGAGATCGACATTTTCTGCCATATAAAGCCTCGAAAGATGCCGTACCAATACTCGAGTGAAAGTTGTTGTTGTAGGCAAATTCGGCTAACGGTAAATGATTTTCCCAATTTCCTTGGAAATGAAGAACACACATACGCAGTAAATCTTCCAGAGTCTAGATGGTTCTTTCTAATTGACCATCTGTCTGAGGATGGTATGCACTACTCAATCTCAGTTCAGTACCCAATACAGTTTGCAGACTTTGCCAAAATCTCGACGTGAACTTCGAGTCCTTATCAGAAACAATAGACACGGACACTCCATGCAATCTAACAATCTCATTGATATAAATTGTAGCCAATCTGTCTGCATTATAAATTGTTTTGACAGGTAAGAAGTGAGCAGATTTAGTCAATCTATCAACAATAACCCAAATTGAGTCCATACCTTTACTGGAGTGAGGTAATCCAACAATGAAATCCATAGTAATATGTTCCCATTTCCACTCCGGTATTGGTAAGGGCTGAAGTAAGACTGCGGGTCGTTGATGTTCATCTTTGACTTGTTGACAATGCAGGCATTTCAATACAAACTCAACAATTTCTTTCTTCATTCCCGGCCACCAAAAGTTAAGTTTCAAGTCTTGGTACATTTTTGTATTTCCTAGATGGATAGAAAGTTTTGAATTGTGGCCTTCCTGCAAAATTTGCCTTTTCAGTTCAGAATCATTCGGTACACATAACCTTCCCTGAAACTTCAACACATTGTTTTCAAATTTGAAGTCCGGCCTTGGTTTGGATTCCTGTTCATCAATGACCTTTTTCAAGAAGTCATCTAGGTGTTGTTTCTCTTTAATCACTTCAATAAGAGCTGGTTGAGCAGAAATAGCAGCTATTGTTCCACCTTGTTCACGCAAAACAATCTCTACTTTAAATTTCTCAAGACCACATAGCAGTTCTTTCTATCCGGTGAGTAAACAGGCTAAATTCCCAATTGATTTTCGACTCAGTGCATCGACAACGGTGTTAGCTTTCCCCGGATGGTACAAAATTTGCAAGTCATAGTCTTTTATTAGTTCTAACCATCTCCGCTGCCTCATGTTCAACTCTTTCTGTGGAAAGAAGTATTTCAAGCTCTTGTGATCGGTGTACACCTCACATGTTGCCCCATATAGGTAGTGACGCCAAATTTTCAATGCGAATACCACTGTGGCAAGTTCTAAATCATGAGTAGGGTAGTTCTTCTCATGTGGTCTTAGTTGTCGGGAAGCATATGCAATAACTTTACCATTCTGCATTAATACACATCCCAAACCCTTGTAAGAAGCATCACTAAAAATAGTAAATCCATCCGTACCTAAGGGTAGGGTAAGAATCGGTGCAATCACAAGTCAGGTCTTTAATTCCTGAAAAGTTGATTCTCTTTGATCGGTCCAGTCAAATGATATTCCCTTTTGAGTCAACTCAGTCAATGGCAGAGCAATTTTGGAGAAATCTTTCACAAATCTTCTGTAGTACCCGGCTAAGCCTAAGAAACTTCGGACTTTGGTGACATTTGTCGGTCTAGGCCAATTTACCACTGCTTCAATCTTCTGTGGGTCAACTGAAATACCGTCCTTGCTAATCACATGTCCCAAAAACATCACATTATCATGCCAAAATTCACATTTCGTTAGTTTTGCATACAGTTTCTGTTCTCTTAAGGTCTGTAAAGCAATGTTCAAATGACGTTCATGTTCTTCCTTACGCTTGGAATAAATCAAAATGTCATCTATAAAAACAACCACAAATTCATCGAGGAATGGTTTGAAAACTCTGTTCATAAGGTCCATAAATGCAGTAGGTGCATTAGTAACTCCGAAAGGCATAACAAGAAATTCATAATATCCATACCTCGTTCGAAAGGCAGTCTTTTCAATGTCCTCTGCTTTTACCTTTAACTGGTGGTATCCGGATCTAAGGTCAATTTTGGAGAAGACCTGAGCACCTTGTAACTGGTCAAAACAAATCATCAATACGAGGCAGTGGGTATTTGTTTTTCGCTATTACCTTGTTCAATTCATGGTAGTCAATGCAGAGGCTCAGTGAGCGTCTTTCTTTTTCACAAACAAAACAGGTGCGCCCCACGATGAAGTACTGGGCCTAATGAACTTCTTATCTAGCAATTCTTGCAGCTGAATTTTCAGTTCCTTCAATTCAGTAGGTGCCATTCTGTACGGAGCTTTAGAAACTGGCTGTGTACCTGGTAACACTTCAACAGTGAACTCTATCTCCCTATCAATCAAATCCCCAGCCAGATCATCTGGAAAAACATCTGGGAATTCTCTGACTATAAGAATACTATCCCTTTACACCCTTTTCTAATTAGTTTAAACGCTTTCATCGATGAAATCAGGTATGGGGGAGGTACTACACCCACTCCGTTAAATACAAATTCAGGCAACCCAGGTGGACGAAAGACAACTTGTTTCGTTACACAGTCTATGGTGGCATGATATTTCGTTAACCAGTCCATTCCCAAAATGACATCGAAATGATCAATGTTCAAAGGCAGCAAATCAATATACAAATGCACCTCCCCAATAACAATCTCACATGCAGGATACACATAAGCACAAGTCATGGATCCCCCAGTGGGTGAAGATACAGCTAACAAATAGTT